>DWEI01003001.1:0-13419 GCA_018245875.1 Mysoria ambigua | reverse complement strand
AATTTTGTAGTGTTCGACCCGGGAATCGAACCCGGGACCTCTCGATCGGCAGTCGCACCTGCAACCAACACGACCAATGAGGCAGTCAACTTGCTATCTATAATATGTTCTGCCGTTTATTGGGCGTGGAACAGACCTCAACTATGAGTAAACTTTGATATAATTCAGAAAACCTTAAGGGAACAAACTAGAAACAGCATATATGCACCACGCTAACGTCTGGTAACTTTATCAATTGATGAATTTGGATTTTCATGCTACAGTTCTACTCTAACAATTATTTAATATTTATGCACGCTTTAATAGTGTAATCGTATTTCATATATTTTTAATATATCATTGAAGGTACTTTTAATATAATATGGATCGCCTCTTCGGTCGTGATAGTTGCAAGCGTGACTGCCGATTGGTAGGTTCTAGGTTTAAATCTCGGTTCAGGTACTATGGGATTTTTGTGACTTCAAAATTTTAATAATGACTCGGAGTCTAGATTTTATACCGCGGTAGGACGTAAACGTAACTGTTGAAACGTGGGCTTACCACTACCCTCTTCTAGACCTTTACGTGGAATACAAACGTGATATTACGCTTACAATATAAGATCAACTCATCTTATTTCATATTGATTCGATTTGAAACATTTCGTCGTGGCATATTATATTTTCACGAGCCTTTTACGTATGATACTCAAATTATAATAAAGTAACGATGTCGTAACGGTTGCGTAAAGCACGTAACATTATTACTGTCACTACATTGTCGAGATAGAACTTTGTAGAGTGGGATTTATTACGAAAGAATGAATTTACGCTCGCGGCGACATTCGTCGCCGACATAAACGCATAATTGTTAGTGCATGGTGTATTATTCATGAGTTAAGTGTTGCGGAAATTCATAAAAGCAACTCGACGTGGAGCCGTAGTGGTGGCTGTCTATCTCTGTCAAAGAATTTCCGTTGGTAAATTTAATAAGGAAGATTGCTGTGAATGTCCGCTTCGTTGATTCCTCCGCAGTGCACGGTCGGAAAAATCATTCAAAAGCCGTGGGCACCGTCAAAGGCCACTTTATTTTGGTCACGCGCGAGCTTGTTAATGAAAATAATAGGAGAGAAAAGTTTGACACGAATCGGGCGGCAGAACCGAATTCGGATACCAGAATTCCAATTTTATTTTTTATTCTGTCGGTATTTATAACGAGAATGTTTTGATCGATACTTATATTTCTATGCGGAGTGTTTCGTCCGGTTTGTTTTCACTTCGAAAGGGGAGTTGGTGAAAAACTTGACTAACATCATGTAAATATCCATATGAAATTCGTTTTTGTGCTTGAACTCGCAGCCTTTTAACGCAATCTTATTTCGATTGAGATGGATGTATCTATTCGAAGATATATATTTCAACTATGTATTTAGTCTTCGATGAATAGAATATTTTAAAAACGTTTATTGTGTGAAAAATTATTACACTAATAAATACAGTGAACAGTAGTGTGTATCGACAATGTTGAAGTACTTGTAGGTAAGTATTAAGCAATTATCAATAAATTGTTCAAATGTAAGTCATTTGTCATCATCAACATCATAAAATATCTGTTTAAGTATATATTTATATGTACATACACATATATGTATGTAGTTTATCGTCTGGTTACCATACCGCAAGTTCTTTTGACGCTTATTTTAGGATCAGATGGCCGTGTGTGAAAATGTCCCAAGATATTGTTATGATTATTAATCATTATCATCATAATCAGCCTATTGCAGTTCATTGCTGGACAACGCCTTCGCCTGAGTAGTCATGCCCATAATCCCCACGCTGGGCGTGCGGGTAGGATATCGCAGAGCACAGCTTCTTGCGCTACTATGTAATTTGATACAAATGGTAATCATTTTCATAAATCATACGCCGATGACATGTTGAAGAAGAAAGAAAAAAGAAAGAAAAAATTGTGATTAATCAAACTATTAATAAGAATCAACAAGTAGAAGATTAAATATGATTGTAAACATGAAGTATCTACTCATATAAAAATTTTGCTTTGTAATATTATATTTTTATACTGTACGGTTGTAAGACTTACCCAAGTCATATTATATTTGCTTTAATATACAAAGCATCTTTATTATATCCTCTACAGATAGTAAATATCACGTTTCATATATGTCCCAATACATTCTTATGTCGTTTCCGGTGTTACAACAAGTACAAAATACAATATGGATTGTATATTTTATAAGTAAAAACAACGGATGAAAACGTAACATAACGACTGTAATCTTTGAAGAAGTAGGTAGCAGAGTGTGGCACACTTCCATATTTATCCAGTTAATAATAATAGAATTTCAGCAGCAATTAGTTTAATGACATAACTTACCGCCGAATGGACTTTAAAATATTTATCATAAACGAATGACAAGTTACTGATGGAATCGTAAAAAAATATGTATACATTGTAACAGATTTACGAGTACAGAGTAAATCTGTTTCAAATTATTTGCATGTGTGCGTTGAGAGTGTGATCTGGGATGCTGTAATCCGAACGATCGGACGGTCCAGTAAATGCCAGCGACTAGGTTAATTCCGGTTGGCCGGTGGGCGTGAACCGTTTGGCTAAATGTTTACTTATCTTTTGTGTGTTAGGAAAATTACTTAGAGCATAATTGTGATAATAGCGGACTCTTATATTGTATTTGAAATACACATGCCCGATTGTTGCCTCGTCACTGTTTTGCTTGCTACGAAATCTTCGTGACGAAGGTATTTAGGAGTGTAAGATAAATTAGAACAATTTTTATTATAATGTTTCACTAATATTATAAGTAAAAGAATTCTAACAGTAGTATACCGCTGAACCGCAGAAATGTACCGCAGAAAAAATACATTACAAGGAAATTAAAACATTTCGAAATTATCCATATCACATGTTCCCTAAAAGATACATACTAGCGATTGCTAGAAGCTAAACAATATTTGAACTATATAAATATATACGGGTATACGAGTGATGTGTTTCTTTAGGTTCGATCAGATTTTTTTGCTAAACCCCACACGCTGAGTTGGTATCGCTCGAGGCGCCCGATGGAGCGCACCGCTGTCATTAAATATCGACTTCCGTCTTTGTCCTTGAGGCACATTGCTGTCGCGTAATTATTCCCCGTTTCGTGACATTTTTATGTACAAATGTTCTAGAGTGACCTCTATAAAAACTATTTTGTATACATATATACAACAGTAATTAAGAGGAACGCCATTCAGCTGAATTGTAACAAGTTTAAAAATGTGCCGCTGTAGTTAATTCGTTCTTGTGTAGGTACTTGTAAAAAGGTTGGAAAAGTACGTTGGATTGAAAGTATAAAGTGTAGGTTACGTATAAATTTTCTGTATAATTTTGGGATGTATACAGCTTATAAATTTTATTTTACATTGCATTTTTCATTAGTATCAAAGCCGGGCGATAATTGTATCTAAAAAAAAAAACACGTACGTACTTTGAAGGAGTATGATGAAGCTGAAAAGTAAAAATAAACGGTGGGAATCACACGTTTAGTTCCATCGGACCTTTAAAGAAACATGAATTTTCCAGCTCAGGTAGATAACACGCGGCATGCCTGGCCCGGGCCGTTAATGTGGAGTAGCATGGGGGGCGCAACCAGCTCGCAGCCCACCCTGGCGATTATGGAAAAAAATACTCAGCACATTCCCATGTCCAGCAGTGGACTAAAACAGACTGATAATGCTGTTTACTAATGGCATTATACTGTATAAAATCCATCTTGATATTTTTCTAACACCACTTAATTATAAAATTACGAAACACAGTTTGTTGCTTCTTACGTAGTCTTATCTTTATTTGCTTACTGTACACTAATTAACAAGTTACCATGGAGACAGAATGTGAAGATAAATTGTATTGATAAGACAGGACCTACATTGGTAATTACAAATATTAATTTTATTATATTCTTTCGTATTTCACCTAACGTTTACGGACTCGCAAATCCTTTCGGCACTCTCCCGGCGATGATATATTTGTGTTTGCTGGAAGCGCCTCAAATGTTACCGCAAACCGTCGTTTACATGAGAACACGTGAGGGTAATTCTGTGCCCGGGAGACTCAATGTGTGAACAAACATGGGTTGAATGCCGTGTGAAATTGTTTAACATTAACTGGATGACTACACATGGGCAGTATATTACAATTTTTTTGTGTATTATAAAAAATCTCTATAACGTATTCAAATTTTGTCAAATTATGTTAGTATTTAGAATAACTGTTCTCTGTTTTAGAAACGGCCAAAACTTAATGTATGCTACGATAAAGTAACAAATTATTACCGTTTGTACATATTTAGTTCGTAGTTAGTATACGCAAATATATCGAAATCTATTCGGTTTAAATGTCAACAGTTACGTAACGTACAATACCATCACTCCGAAGCGGAAGACAAAGGAGTGTAGTACTCCAATTGTTCACCAGTCATGTGATAGATACTTATATAACGATATAGGAGGTGAGCCTATTGTCGTCTTACATAAATCCAGATTTCGCGTTACTACTGGGAATTTCAAGTCAGAAAACCCAATATTAGACACCAACGAAAACATGTACTCAAATATGTCGTCTTGTCACTAGCTTTCGTCTCATGTGCCGACGCTCGAACCGTCAGCTCCCTGAAAAACTGAAATATGTTTCGGCAACTAGAAGCGTCGCCGTTCCGCGCGTTAGTAACACATTTCAGTACTTTCATACTAACAACATTGGTCGCCACGCGGTGATGTGAGGATGTTATCTGTCTTCTTAGCGTCTCAGCTGAGAAAAATGTCTGTTCAATATTTTAGTTCTGACACTCCAGCTTTAAAATATAAATATCGTACAAAATGCAACTACTGTAAATTAATATTCGTATTTATGAATTGAAACTAGATTTGTGTATGGTAATGGGCCAAAGTAAAAGGATTTTTGCTATCATCATTATATGTGTAGAAATATATCCTCCAACTGAAATACGCAGGATGTTGAAGACTGTCATTGACATGTGGTACTTTCCCTCTTAGGTATCTAACTATTTCGCGTCTATCTTTTAAGATACATCAGTCCTGATTGAATATGGATATAGATTGAAGACATGGAACATCACACCCCTTATCTCCGAAGCGGTAGGCAAAGGAGTGCGAAAGATTTTAGTACCCGTCCACGTTTTATTAGTCACGGGCCCTTGTTCTGGAAGAGGTCCAATGCCTCATCCCATGTCCTCCAGCTCTCATACCGTCGTCCTTCCCGAGATCGCTGACTGAATGGTATGAGCTCACACTATAGACGCTCGTAATCCCGGATGTCTTGTGTAGTTCGTATTCTAATCCCGGGCGACAGAGACAACGTATTCCTATCTTCTAAATAACTAAAATGATTGAGGTCAATCGTTACGCGCTCAAATCGTAGGAAGTAAATACATTGCAGCCAACGTTGCTACACAAGCGTCGTTATACAAGAAGCGTACCACATATAAATTTCAACATACAAACCAAGTCGTGCGTAGGCTTACCCTTTTAAAATGGGGGTAACAGGCGCACATCATTGAAATATGCCGGCGGCTTAGCGATTCCGACATAAAAGGGTTTCGGAACACACCACGTCAAAACACATCAACATGTCGCTCTTACAATGGGACTTCGAAATGTACCTATATATAGGCTTCCAGTTATGTAAACCCTTTTTTTTAAAGAAATTTTCTACCTGTTAATTTTGAGTCGCCCTCTACGCTGATAAGAATTTTCGGTATCGATCTCAACGTCACACATGATACATTTGAAGTGTTCCGTTCATTACCTATAGTTACATTGGTATTTTGGCACCGTCATGATAATGGTTTCTCTGTAATAATATTGTAAAGTAGCGCAGTTGATACTGTTTTCAAACAAATGATTTTCCTTGTGAGGGAGATCCTTGGTTTATATATCCTATCAAAAGGCTTGACGAAGCCGCGGATTTTTTAAATTTAGATATTCTAGTAATGGTTTGGAGGTTGGAAAAGTACCCGGTATACAGCAATAGGCTCACCCCCTATTCCAAGGAGAGATCTAAACGTAACTGGTGAATCGGGGGCGTGTACTGCATTCATTTGCCTACCTCTTTAGAGATAAGTGGCGTTATGTTACAGACAAAATAATATTAAAACACGTAGAATGTAATGAATTTAGAAGAAGCCTGGCAGGTTTTTAAGGATAGAGATATTGGTACTCGGTGATTTCTGATTACTCCGTGAGGGATCTGGCTTAAAGATATGTATGTATGATTGTATATAATATTAAAAAAACATAAGTAAAGTCGAGATTATAGCCGAGATCTGAGTCAAACCCATTATAATGAACCGTTTTATTGATTCATAATGTTTATATAGACCACTAAACATTAAACGAGCAGTGTATATTTGCCATAATTAATTACGCAGGTAATAAGTATTATATACAGAAGAAAACTATGTAGGAATAAAGTTCTACGAGATTCTTTAAATGTAATTATAAAAGATTTACGTATATGGTAATTAACAATATTTATGCTTATGTTAAACAAGTTTCTGTGACGGTTGTGTCGGAATATCATTGATTTTGGAATCTTAGGGTGGCGGCCAATCGAAGTATTAATAACTTTCCTGGAAAGTAATCCTATTTATTATATATCGTTGTCAACGTAAGCCTCGTGGATGTTCATTAAATAGGATTTGTGTAGGAATTGAATCCTCGATACCCAGATCGGCATTCAGTATCAGTAATGACTACACCCTTGCCTTTGCCTGCCTCGTTGGTTGAGCGGTGGCAACCTAGGCTGCTTTTCGAGAGGTCCTAGGTTGAAATTCCGGGTCGGGAACTGTAGGTTTGTTGTAATAATTTTAACTCCGATTTTCTTGTTGAACATTCTAGTAATACCTCGGAGTCTGAATTTGTGCCCGGTGCATGGCAATAGACTTTGAGCGGGACGTAAAGGTCACTGGGGAAACGTAGGCGTGAACTAAACTCTTCCGCATACCTCTTCAGGAGTTACATGTGTAGTGTTACATGACGTTTATTTAATATTATTTAATTTATATTTAATTTATACTAAAACTATCTATCTATATCTATCTATCTATATTTAATTTATATATCTATCTATCTATATTTAATTTATACTAAAACTAAACTATCCCATATTTAAAAAAATGTTATTTGTGTTCATGGAAATTAAATAAAAAATGGATTCTTTATTAAGAATACAACTTTGGAAAAGAAATTTTGTCTTTCATTATACAACTGACGTAAATCCCAGCAACAAGCACAACGTACAGAAAGTAAATCTTACACGACTGTAATAAGTAAAGAATTTATTTATTCTGGAGGTCGTCTTTATTACCTAAGGTCTGCTTTATGAAGACATTATTTCAATCTACAAGTTCTTTATAAGTCGCGCCGTAAAATAATATAAATGTTTATACAAGCTCCCGAGAGGTTCTATCTTGGTGCTTGGAAATAATCGCTTGATTTTAAGACTTTATATTATGCTGTTGTGATTCTTTAAAATTACTAGTTTTAGTGTTGTCTTAATATGTAAATAATTAAATAAATTCCACTCATAGAAAATGGTTCTCTAGTAAATCTTCAATGTTTTTTTTATTTAATTAAGGGTATTTTGTATAAATATACCGAGCAAACGTCCTCTTAGTTTATTTTAAGCTTCGAATAAGGTAACGACTACATTAAAATACCTTTGACTTCGCACATCAAGACCAGTAGCAAATATTTATGTCGCTCAAAATATATTTCGGCCGGAAATTGTATCCGAAAATTTTCTCAAACGTGGATTGATTGTGTCAACTCGACACATGCCTACATATTATAAGTCACACACAGTGTAGTTATTCAGAGTAAACTGTTTTTTTTTAAATATATACATATATTGTCCATTCCAACTGCCTACATCATAGTTCATGACATACGTCTCATGAGAGAAAATAATGTTCCTCGCGAGCAGAAACAAAACGTCGAACGTTGAAATTAATTTCTTTACATATTTCACTTGTACGCTTTCAACGGCAATGTCAATAACGGGAAACCGAAAAGTAATTCTTTGAGAGGAAAGTCAAGAAAACGGTAAAGGTCGATATCGAAATATAATATCGATGGCACATAAATGGTACGAGGCAGGACTCACGAACAGAACAAAAGTGCGTCTGGCGGGCCACGAAACGCTCGTGCACGTACAGGCGACACATTTATGCTATTAAAAAGTCTTAAGTCAAAATTGACAAAATGACGATGTATGGATTTCGCGAGGTTTTTCATAAGTGGTGTTCCATTATGATGTTATTGTGTTCATTATATAACAAGCTACGTGAATAAGCGTTATTAATACTGTAATATCGCGTGTGTCAATAAATGAATAAGTTAATCTATATCATATTGCTTTTGTTCCATTTATCGAACTAAACACTTAAATGCATTAATGAATTCTTTCAACGCATGTCACTCATCTCGCACTATACTGTGGGTAACACGAAAACGTTGTTTATTTTTATCACGACCTATATATCGACTTATATGTATACCAATATATATTTTAGTTATGTAATACACTTAACTGTAGTATACTACATATTTTAAATGCTTTAAATCTATGTAGATAATTATTTTGTTGATACAATTGTATAATAACATTACAGAAAACTCTATTCGTACATAACAAGTCTCGCTTTTCGTGGCGTTAGGTAAGAGCAATTGAAAAAATAAATACAACCTCTCGTCATTGCCAAAGCGTTATGAACGTTTCCATTTAGAACATAGAGTATTGTTCAGATTGTGTTCCGAGAACGTCACACTCAAAGAACGAGCTGGGCGGCCGCTGGGGCCACGCGGAGTGATTTACAGAAAACATAATTGGTTTTGTTTCGGTCAAGGTCCAGTTTAACGATTGTTTTATTCGTCTAATGGGTGCAATAAGCAAGCAACGTTACCTAAATGATTGTGTGTGGCGAGGTTTTGGGCGTGTCCACACTTCAGATTAATACGAGTACAGACTAAGTTTACTCCGGTTTTGTTTTAATATTCGTGAAATTTAAAATATGTCGACGATTTTTACAGAAATGGATGATTTTTTTTTGTACAATATCACTGAAACTATGAAAATATGTAAATAACAGAAAAGTCATTTCAGCCTCAGCTGTACCTGTGCGAAACTCATCCATATAAATATGCGCTGAGCTTAAAGTTGGTTTAAGTTCAGCCAAATAGAATATTCCAAATAATTGAATGGGGCAAAAGTAAATAAATTTACATACATATTTTATTAATACATGAAAATTGAAAATAGTGATATATTCCAAGCAAAAGATCAGGATTGAAACATCTGAAGTCAAAAACAACCTTCGCCGAGGTATAGCCATTTGGAGCTGATAGGTCATTCTGACGTCGTTAAACCTAATAAATCGGGGCCTGCAATATATGGGTCTTGGAGCAATATATGGGGGTTGGAGCGCAGCCAAGGCGACTGTGAATGTGTCATTGTCAAATAATGAATGCCAATATCAGAGTTACCTCTATATTAAAGTGTTTTCACCTTCGCACCACGTTCAAATGCAAATAAGACTTAACGGGATATATGTTTGACTTTTTATTAAAACGAAAGGTATGAAATGAAAGCGGAAACTAAAAGACGTTTAGTTATTTTTTGGCAATTGCATAGCCAATTTAGTAAAATTCTCATGGGTTATAATAGGCGAATTATGCAAGAAACTGTCAAATTTGAAAAGCATGTAATCGTAACTGCAATGGTCTTTAGTGAAAAATGGCAAGTTTTTTTTGTGAGGTTGGTTTTTAGTTTCAAATATAAGAATAAAAAAGATTGCATATATGAAATAAAAAGTTTTTAATTTCTGACTCCCACAGTCCGTCTGCTACAGACGACGAAAGAATGTCACTTTCAGCGAGTGTCTATTTTTCTTATTTATACGACAGCCATTCATCCAAGACCGGGTAAATAGGTACCTTGAAGGCAATCTTAGGCAGCATGTATTCTAGCAGATAAAAGAGCATTCAAATGTATGACCATTGCAGGATAACAAAATGAACTACGATTTTGATCTAGCAGTTGCAAGCGGGACTGTTGGTCAAGAGATCCTTGGAATCACTTTGAATTTGTCTGCGGTAGCACTGAGTCTGGATTTGTTTCTGGCATATGATAAATTCTCATTATGTGCACATTAGCGCACTGTAGCCATGTCTCTTTATGATTTCGAGAATTCTAGATGAATAGACGTAGCTCTTCTGACTAAACTTGTCCACGAATAAACGCTGATAGATTCTACATATTGGACAATCCTGAAAAAAAACACCAAATAAATTTTACTTTTCCTATTGGTCATTAGTGTTTTCTATAGGTACGTCTTTATTATTACGTCTATATTACTTTTTGCAAACTTTTATCCCCTTCACGATGCTAATGATTTATTCTTATTCTCACGAGAGAGTCCTTTCGGGTCAGGTATTCGCTATAATCAAGTGTGTCGCTTGGGGATACAGAGTTGGTATGTTACATTCAATTAAATAGATGATATTTTATTACACTCACTTGAAATAATTTCTTTTAAATTAAATTTAATGTGTAGTATATTATGATGTTAATGATTTTTTATTGTACATTAAATATAAACAGTTCCTAATAAAAATTTAATAATTTAATAAAGTGCAAAGTCGTGCGAAGCTAGCAAGACGTAACCTTTGCCACTTGGGCCCAATGTGTTACCGAGACTGGATCGAAGCAAGCAAATCGAGGCCTGCGATATATGGGTCTTGGGGTAATTTATGGGTCTTGGAGCCCGGCCAAGGAACCTGTAAATGTGTCATTGTCGAGTAATGAATGCCAATGGTGTAGGATCTTTATCGGAGTAAGTTTACTGTGATTCGAATTACTGACAACGGATTCAAATTGAACGTCCGTGATCAGATCCTATATTGTGCAAACTTGAGTGATGTGGGTATTGCTAAATATTTTATAATTACTGCGATTAGAAGACGTGGGACATTTTAGTTGCGAATGCAATTAATAGACGGATTTCTTGATGCCTAAGTTTATAATCAACGTTAGCTTTTCACCATTCATCAGAAGGACTCGTGCCTCCTACCCGAACTAAAAAGATTAAGGCCATAGTTTTCCAAGCTACAGTCAAGTGCGGGTTGACAGACTGAGCTGTCTTGATATCTATGTCGAGATAACTGTATTGTTATGATCGTTTCATCCTCTGCCTACCTCTTCGGGGATTACAGGCATGAAGACGTTACGTTACATATCATCATTATTAGCTTGTTTAACTCCAAAGCCGGACATAAGGCCGGCCTGATGAGATTTTTCTTTAATACAAGTGGTTGATAAGAAAGCATGGATTCTGGTAAGCGGCTAGAGCCTGTAGATGATTCGAGCCCGCACAGTATCGCGATCTGTCAGCTCGTATGGTCGTAAGGTCAGCTCGCATGGCCGCGTTTAGAACTCTCGTGGAATCATTAGATTTAAGTCGAGGAGTGTTTTCAAAGGGGTTTAACTCAATATCCACTACATATTGAGTTGGGCCCTTTGAAACTTCTCCACACGTACACAAGTACACATGTGATCTCTGAGGGTTCTAAGTGGAATAGATATAAATAAATAAAATAACTAAATACATTTAGTTGATATCCCACCTTAATTTATTACACATTAACAGCTGACAAAACACATCGATATAAGCTTATCAACTTATTAACTAGCCCGTAAATTTTCGTAAAGACATCCAAAATCAAGAAAATTTAATAGTACTGTAGCAGTTGTGTTTCTAACCACTTCAGGACATACGCAGTCAATTTAGTATTTAATACTTACCTACGTCGCCTAATGCCTACAATATTTATTTGTTAAAAATATGTTAAAGCTTACATTAAAACACGGTAACGATGTAAAAAGTAACATTCAATAAATTTACTTACCCTTGTATGTACTTGCTTACTCGTATTTACCCGATATTATATCCGCATTTGACGGCTTACACCCGCGTTGCTCCCATATATCCCTCGGCTAATCCATATTTATTCGGGTGACCCTACAGCCGACCGGCTGGTAACACCCGATAAGGATGGCGCCGACTTTTTTTTTGTATTAGAATTAATATTTCTGAGAAACATTGATCCATGGATACCCAAATCGGGTGTATTGAACGACTTAAGAATACGGGTTCAGTCCTGTTTAGTTCGGAAAGTTTTCTGAAAGAAATATTTTATATTCTTTTAAATCTTCTAACATTGGAATAAATTTGTTTCCCTTCTAAACCTTTGTTGGGGTTGTGTTATGATGGTGTACTTCCAAACTAAATATGTCTGTTCAAAGTGATTGTCTTGTAGGAGATGGCCGATTGAGTGATATCACTATCAAATTGTATCAATGACTAATGGATCTTTGCATATTTTACCTGACTCATTACTACTGTGGTTTCACGCTTTTACTTCAAAGCTATTTGCGGCGGATTTGATTCACAACGTCGACAAATATTTGTGTAATTAGCATGAGTGTTTGTTTTGTCTCAATGTACAGCTATCTTAGAAACTATATTTCAAAATGTATAACCGATATTTTGATTAGCCATCTAGTTATACCAGTATGCGGTCTGTGAGAATTATTCTACTATGGTAACTGCCAAATCATACATACATAAAAAAATGGTATACTAAACAAAATACAATGTATTATAAGCATATTTTGTTCATGTAACCAGTTTATAACTCGCTTTCGACACGAGTGTCATTCTAAATCGGTTAGCGGAATAGCTGCATTAGATCAACTCGAGGCTACGTCCTAATGCTTTCACGAAAGCAATTACTGCGAATGACAATATACCTTGTTTCAGTGGATTTACCGGGTATGATTAATTTAGCGTTGCCGTGTCGTGTAACGCTCTGATCTGGGATGGACTTAAGGGATATCAATGTATGTAATTTGTGTTACTACTGGTATATATTGAGTGGAAACTTATGAAAAGTTAGGCGAAACGCAGAGTGATCGTAGTTTCTATCTAGTTTATATTTAGAATTTATACAATTGAATTCATCATCATCATCAGCCTATCTCAGTCCACTACTGGCCATAGGCCACCCCCAAAGAGCGCCATCGCGCCCTGTCCTCGGCGCAATGGCGCTCTACAATTGAATTAATCAACACTAATAGTTTTAATTTTACAATCCTTTTAATTTTGCTAGCCGTGCACCGCAGAGGCTATTTCCAATAATAAAACATGTTAACAATTCAATTCATGGATTCCCATAGGTCACTATGCGTCCTATCTCATCTTAGCGCTCATATTGGCATTCATGGTAATGAGATGGCAGATGCTGCAGCTAAATCCGCTGCTTCAAGTCATAAATCACCTGA
>DWEI01003000.1:0-13420 GCA_018245875.1 Mysoria ambigua | reverse complement strand
GTCAACGAGAAGGTCCGGAAGCGGGTAAGTGGTTTGCGCTCCTCGCTACTGGACACAGTAACCACGTGCCAGATTGCAATGATACGAGGATTGATGCTGACGATCATCACGTCTCTGTACACACATCCACTATATACCTACGGTCTGGCACAATATGCTCATTGGCGTAATTACATGCGGTAAAGTTTCAGCGAGTTTAGAACATAAAAGCAGTAAAGGCCCCTTTACACTTATCCCGAACTCACCTCAAAATCACTCATATCAATATTTGATATATCGCCTTTAATGTTTATAACCAATTGGCACTTGAAACCAGCGGAAAAGTTCGTATTGAGCCTTATGTGTCGTGTCTAAAGTTGTCGAGCGTGTCGAGACAGCGCGCCGAAACCTGATTTGCTATACCTCATATAGTCACTTTGTTTAATGCTCCCGCTAAGCTGGATCGGTTCGGTATGGCATGTGACTTCCGCCGCTGTAACACGAACACACTCGTAGCGCCGCGTGCGCGTCTCGTACGTAAACAATATTTCCACGCCGTCTCTCTACGCTTGGAACGTGCGCACCGCACTTTGCGTTATATTTGATCACACTTCCTCATTAGGCGGTCCACTTCTTTGAGACTCGAAATAAATTATTGCTGTAGATGTTTCAAGGGTGCATAGTGTTGTTTTTTCCGGTGTTAATGTCTTCCTATTATGTTTTATTATTGAAACTAGAAACATATGCTATGCCAGTTTCCTTATGTAGATAATATATTAATTCAGTCACTGCGTTGTATACGTGTTGTGTTACATTATTGGGAGTCTGATGAATGTCATTTGCATTTTTAATGTTATGAGTCATAATAAATGTGTAAATAAACATATGGAGACGTTCGTGCTCAGTACTACTTGCACGAGAACGTGGAGGAGCTGGTGGAGCACTTCCCGCGGCGGATGCTGCCGGCGGAGTGGGGCGGCGGCGAGCCGTCGCTGGACGCGCTGGCGGCGCGCTGGCGGCGGCGCGTGGACGAGCTGCGGCCGCGGCTGGGCGCGCTGCGGGCCGCGTGCGCCGCGCCGCCCGAGCGGCCGCGCGACTGCGACCTGTACGGCACCGTGGGCAGCTTCCGCGAGCTGGACATCGACTAGCGCGCGGCGCGCGGCGGCGGCCTCGTCGCGCGACGCGGCCGGCGGGTCGGGCGGCGAGGACTCAGTACAAATGGCCCTCGCATTTCACTTAATTTGTTCTGAAAGCAGCAAGCTGGGCAAGAGATGGCCGTGTTTTCGACGTTAAGCGTATAACTCGCAGAAGCCAACCAAATGCCTCGCTATGTTCAGATAATAGCCTGGTATTTTTTTATTCCGTCAGAGAAAAGAATATGTGTGTGAAATACATACATTATTGTTTACACATCCATAGATATTATGTACCAATTACAAAATCTACATTATATTCCTAACCTATGTGTACATTTCCAGGTGGAATGATAAAAGCAATAGTGTAAAAAATTATAAAGTAGATTAATTGCCTAACCTAAAATAGTGTTGTGTTTTTCTTAAACTAAACAATGGTTATTCATATTCACCGGTTAGGCTTAAGCATAGCGACGACTTCTTTTATGAATTGAAGTATTTTGTTATTATACGTATCTTAGCGTTTTGCATTTTCTAGTTATGGAGTTAACTCATCACTAATTTCATAAGGGGACGTAAATATACCTAGTGACACGTGGGGGTCTACTACAGTCCTCTGCCTACCTCTTCGGACATTACAGGCGTGAGGCTACGTTACAGAGTGCATATACACATTTGTTCAATGTTATGATATTTTAATTTTATTTAGCCATCGATAAAATTATCTCACCGCGCGTGCACTGTCCGCCACGCAAGCAGCGCGGGGCGGCCGCAGCGACGGGGAGACAGTTGCTCACAAGTGTCAAGTCGATTTATGCGATTTGTATATCTATTGTGAATTGTTAGAGTTGTTGTCCGCGAGTGAGTTAATGTAATTGGTGCTAAGGCTGCGGTGAGGGCCACGTGACAGGCCTCATGTTTTCCTGTCGTCACCATCAGCCCCGATCGATCGACGTCGCCCCTTGTATCGTTGCGCCGCTGGAACGCGGTCTCCTCTCAGAACGGGAGGGTGCAGGCCGCAGTCCGCCACGCCCGCCCAGTGCGGGTTGGCCCAGCCTACTGCAGTTACGCCTCCAACGTGCACGCTGGTCGCGCGAGTTGGGGCACGCCCAGCCGCCGGCGCCGCCTGCACCACTGCCCATCTGTCCTGTGCCACAGAGAGGTGACGTCACCGATGAAACCTGCCAGTGTGCTGCATTCCTCCGCCGCCTCGACACATTCGTGCAGCACTATGTACCAACAGAGTATCAGCACTAGATGGGCACGTCGGTTTTACTGTTAGGCTGCGCTTGCTGCGTATGACGGGTCCACATAGTGCGTGCCGGCATAACGTTACAAAAAAATTATGCATTGTTTACACTTATTTTGGAAATATGTTAAAAATAATAAAAAAATTTGAAGCAATAGTTATCTCCCTGATCTATCCTTCCACTACCGTTATTTTCATTTAAATATTGTATTTTTCGGTAGTATTTATTACATATGTAAACATTAAACCGTTAAACTAACGCTGACGGCATTATTATTGTAATGACAAGTTTTAATGTGGCAATAATAGCTACCATATTTGTCTGACGTTTCCTAACGCGACACGTTCAGCAGTCAGTCGGAGTGTGAGCCTGTGAGCAGTAGGTGTATGATACAGCGATAGTATAATAACAATGTGGTGGGAAAATACTACTGTTGTGTGTGAAATACCACTTAAGGGAAATACGGGTGTTATGTTGGAAATGATGTAGTCAATCAACATTTTGCTACTTAGATTTTAATTTTAATACTTTTATCATATATATGTATACAAATAAATAAAATTGGAGTCTTTTTGTAATATTAAATTGACCGTTTTTTTTCTAAATGCATATTTATGTAAACACATGACATATACCAAAATAACATTATTTACTATTTCTGTCTGTTTATCCATCTGTTTGTTACGGATAATCTCTAGAACGGCTGAACCTATTTTGATGGAACTTACACAGGCAGATAGCTGATGTATTTAGGAGTATTTTAGGCTACTTTTATTTAATAATACCACGCGAAAGAATTCGTGCGCACAGTGCGCGTCTAGTTTAATATAAATAAAATGACAGAGGTCACCCGTTGTGCACACATATGAAAAAAGTATAGATTTCAATTTTTGTTTTCTAAATTGTTATTTGATACCTTCTTGCTCCTTATAATGTAAATAATTTCGATCTTTCAATTTAATATAAAATTATTAAAGTTTTAAAAATTAGGTATTTTATAAACATAACGCGTTTACTTATCTATGCTTACTAGCCCCGCATCCGTGCTTCCTATTTTTTATCTATTTATTGATGCATTCTTGAGTACGAAATCAATGATCGCAACGTGCTTTTCTGCCCAGGTACAGGTTGTGCACATTTTATAACATTTGAGGAACATTATACACAATTTTAATGTAGGTTTGCTTTCAATGTTTCTCTTCATCAACATTAAAAATATTTTTATTTTTCAAATTCATGAAATAAAAAATTCCTCAAACCATTCTAGTTAGTGTATGTGAAGTATGTGCGACTTCCAGCGTAGCAGACCTTATGAGTGTTTCTATTTCTAATAAATAGCATTTATTATGTGCGTAAAACTTATCTGTCGATTTTAGGATACAATGGTTTCAATTAAAATAAGGTATTTATTAAGGATTTAACAACACTTGTTGCGAAACTTTCTCAAAAGTTCATATGGTAACATCATTAGTGTCAAAATTGAACTGGCAATAATAAAGATTGACAATACAAGTCAATTTATCAGCTAACAGTTGTCATTACGTGGCTTAGAGGATAAATAGTGTACAGAAGAAAATAAGCTATAGCTGGCGCCGCTATAAAATTCAAACCACACTTTTAAAATAGATCTATTAAAATGGAAAATAATCATAGATGTATATGTCTATATACAGTCTTATTTATCTCATTATTCAGTACTGTAACTTCCTACACAATTACAGTGGACGCACACGCTGAAGAATGTTTTTTTGAACATGTTGAAGCTGACACGAAAATAGGTAAGCTTTCAGGCACTTTTTGATGAACAATTGTGTTTAAGAAATTAAAGAATTGAACAAATAATGCTAACTTATGCTTAACCTGTACTGTTTAGCCATTCGCTGTTAGTTGCCGGTATAGATTTGCCATTTGCCTAATCTTCCAGATTTATGTTGCCAAAAACATATCCGTTCTATATTTAGGAATATAAATTATGCACAGTAGTTGCTGACAAATCGTAAAATTCTATTTAGTTTTTTTAATAACTTGTAATTTAATACTTCACCGAGTTGAATTGTATATAAACTACTCTGAAATTAGTTTATATTCATAATATTTGATAAATTTATTGCTATGCATAAATTGGTAAAAGTGTTTAAATCCCAAAAATATGTACACCAGTATCCACCTGCTGTTTACATAATTACGTGGACGTTGTAACTAGTTCACTGTGCATGTTCTAGGTTTAACGTTTGAAATAGCGGAAGGTGGTTTCTTGGACATCGACGTCAAAATCACAGGCCCCGATGGCACTGTCATATACAATGGGGAGAGAGAATCATCTGGCATGTACACATTCTCCGCCCCCATGGCTGGCATATACACTTACTGCTTCAGCAACCAAATGTCCACAATGACCCCCAAGGTACCATTTTATTTAGTATGCTGTTTGCTTGACATTAGATTTACTAAGTTAATTACACTCAGTTAAAATGAAAGAAATAGATGTCAGAGCCTTTGCAAAACATTAGTTACATGTTACCTCTGTTTTTGAAATACATTTTCCACAAATGTTTTTATTGCATTTAGCACAAAGGCTGTTACATCTTTTTTTCTTGCATTTTAAATGAGTTAAATATGCTCAGTCCATACAGCTAGTGTTAATATACTCAATTTAAAATAAACATGCTTCCCTTGTACCAATCAATTGTGAGTTAAAAGTCCCTGTACTGAGAGTTTGATTTAAGCTCTTTCGACATAACTGAAAGTCAAGCAACATGTGTAGGTGGTGATGTTCAACTTGGAAGTAGGTGATGCACCACACAAGGAAGCGGGAGACAAAGAGGAAGTGAACCACAACAAGCTGGAGGACATGATCAAGGAGCTCGCCACCACACTTAAGACTGTCAAGCATGAGCAGGAGTACATGCAGGTATCAGTAATGTCAGCTCTCGGAGACTTAGCAAAACAATTTTGAAATAGTTTTTGTAGAATGCCAGATAGACCAGTTGGTACCAAAATTGTTAGCGACACATCTATAAACTTAGTGATAGAAAATTGATTTTGATTTGATCAATCGAAGGAATGTCAGCGAGTTGGGCCACCCTGGACCAACAAATGTGAGTGGGGTTTATATAATACATAGTAGTGAAACACTCGTGAAATATTTGACAAAAGGATATTGAAAGGAATAAAATCCAGTTGCATAGAGTCTGAATGAATTGAATTGTAAAGTTGATGTATTCAGTGCTAGCCAGTAGTCAGGGTGTTAACATCGGTGCCAACCCGTTATTGTACCACTGTTAGAGACAGGTCTCCCCTCGGAAAAAGGTTTGTGCCCAGTGCAGCCCTCTAGTACTGTTTGACAGACTGTGGGCTTAATGAGTTTCTACAATTAGATAAAACCTTTAAAAAAGTAAACTGTAGTTGATCCACTGCTAGTTTCCAAGTTATGAATGACTACCCTCTCCATCATCAACCTTGTTCAGTCCAATGCTCGGGGGATGTACCTCCAGTAATAAAAACAGTATTAATTTTTATTCATGTGTGAATTTTTCCTTCAATTCATTGCTATGACAATTCGCTATACCACGTGTACCATTCGCCTTTGTATATTTATTGAAAACTTTGTGTGTATGGACTAATATAGCCTTTTGTAGTCATATTATAGCTTATTTGGCTATGTATAGCAAGTAATCAAATCAATGCTGTGTTAATTGTTTGCCCTTTAAATACTGTTTCCATCTCAAATAAGGCATAGTTGTAATGAATAATGTCATTATTTCTATCTCAAATGAATAACGTTCTTCAAATGTCCATTGAGCCATGCGTGTGTGTCGGCAGGTGCGCGACCGCATCCACCGCGGCATCAACGAGAGCACCAACTCCCGCGTGGTGATGTGGTCCGTCTTCGAGGCCGGCGTGCTGCTGCTCATGACGCTAGGACAAGTGTACTACCTGAAGAGGTTCTTTGAAGTGCAGCGTGTCGTGTAACAAGTGCTGTCAGGTTCCACGTGAGGTTCCGTTGTTGCAATGACAAACACCTGAAGAACCTTGTGGCCGATGAACGGAACACCTCTACTCATTTTCAACATCTTCAAGAATCTGGAGTGTATTAACATAGTTTGTGATAAAATGAAATCATTATTAAAGCTATTTATTTTTTCAATCTCGTCTGTTGCATATTTTTTGTGAACTAGTCTATTAATAAGAATCTGATAGTTTCATCACATCATAATTATATTGATTTTCTAATAAACCAGTCACTTATCCCATCCACTGTTGTGCAATGTTTATACTTACGTATTATAGAAATGTTCAACTTGTTGTACATTATTATACTGTTTTTGACTTTACCTTTATAAAATATTCCTTTTTTTGCCAAAGAATGGGCATCGCCAAGGAATGGCACCGGCCGGTCTGAGCAGCGGCCCCGCGTGGTGCATGTTTGTTAGGTATACTGTAAGTGGTACGAATGTTTTGTATTAAACTATCCAATGTGGAACAGCAATTATTATTAACCTTTGGGAGTATTTCGGTTGGCACACGATGACACCTGTGCAAATACGTCGATGTGGGCGTGTGCGTGGGCCTCGTGCTCGTGCGAGGCCGTATGCTGCTGCATATGAAACCACTATCATTTATATATTATTTAATAATTCAATAACTACATCGATAAATGTTTAACAATATATTTGATCACACGATGGCAGCGACACCATGACAGTGGTGTCACCAACAACTACGACCGCGCCGCTGACGACATGGCCGCCACGAGCGTTGTTACACGAGCATTCGTGTGGCGACCACGGCAGCGGAGTCCACTTCACGACACAGGCCGCCGGAGATGGAACAGAAGTATAATTAAATAAATAAGGAACTAGTTGATTCGTTAACCTAAATAATTTGGAAGTAGTGAATCATCGTGACCGGCAGATACGATGACACAACACTATCACCATCAACTCTATCTCAAGTACAATGAAAGTGTAACCTGGTCGCAGACCAGTGGCCACCTCGGCCCGACGTGCAGCCTCCGTACGTCGCAGCCTCCCACACTTCCTACCGACACACTGCTCTCGGCCGTGCGCTGGACGGTGGCTGCCCCACCCGCGCTCTGGGCTTGCGGTGATGAACCACTACGTAACATTGCACCCAGGTATCGTCGTTGCTCACAGGATTAAGATTCGATGTTATTATTAATATCTTTGTATTCATAACACAGACGCTACTCTCGAACTCGAACACTTGTTTGTTTACAATCTGTTAATATTGGTATACCAAAAGGACATGAATATAGGTATTTTTACGCTGGGTCTTGATAGCGGATAGCGCAGAGAATATAAAAGTGACCTGTGAGGTAGCTGCTCGGACGGCAGAGGCCTACGCCTAGTTAGTCGCGCCCCCGGGAGACGGGTGGCCGGACGCACATGGACCGACTCTCGGGCACTGACCAATAGGACACTATGTTCTTAAGCTAATGAGATAATGACCGTGACGTTACACGTCACCCTATACATGGTACGTGAGCAATGTAACGAGAACGTAGACATGGGCTGCGACATGAGGACTGCGGCGGCGGCGCCGGCGCACCGCGGGGGCAGCCGCCGGCGGCGCGACGAGGCGCACCAGTGGGACGGCCGGCACAGCCTTACGCACAGCCCTTAGGCCAGTTGAGATTTCGCCTTTTCAGTTATGTGAATGTCCGTAACCGTAAGGTGTCCTTGCGAGTGTGAGAAATAGTAAATTATACGGGACGCTGTTACCGACGGCGCCACGCTCGCGCGCACGGCCGGGGGACGGGGTGGGCTTCGGCTAGGAGAACCTGGTGAGGTCGATGCGGCCGGTGACGAGCGCGAACACGGGCGTGCCGGCGGCCAGGCTGGCGCGCGCCGGCGCCGCGGCCGGCAGCTCCAGCAGCACGCTGGCGCCGCACGCGCTCAGCAGCCGGCTGCTGCACTGCGGGCCGAGCGCCGGGGGCGGTCATGGGGGGCGGCGGGCGCGCGGCGGGCGGGGCGGCGCGGACGTGCGGGGCGCACCTGGTTGCCGAGCGGGATGGCGACGGGGATGTCGCCGCTGGGCGCGAAGCGCAGCGAGGCGCGCGCGTACTCGGGGCGCGGGTCGAGGCGCAGGCCGCGCGCCAGGCGCACGCCCATGCGCACGAAGGGCGCGGCGCGGCGCGCGGCGCGGCGCAGCGCGCGCACCACGAACAGCAGGCAGCACACGTACGCCGACGCCGGGTTGCCTGCCGCGCGCGTCGCTACAGTACCTCTCGCGGGCGTCCGTCGCCTCCGTTATACAATTTAAATAGACTTAAATTTTAAACTGAATACGGGAGGAATCTGTTTCAGCCGGGCCGAGGACGGGGCGCGATGGCGCTCTCGAGGGGACGCCCGCGACCGTCAGTGGCCGACGATGTTGAATCAGAAGAAGCACACCAGGGCCATGCACGAAATAAAATATAGTAACCCGGCAGCGCGAAGATGTATTTAGTCCTGCCCTCGAACTCGCACGTGGCGAAGGTGGTCGGCTTGCCGGGCTTCATGCGCACGCGGCCGAAGTGCAGCGTGGCGCCGAAGTCCTGTCAAGCATCATGTAAAAGAATAATTTAAGAAAGGAACCTTTTAATATAAGAAAAATAAAAACATTTTTTTTTGTGAAGTGTTTCACGAGTGTCATAAGAAATTTTATTTATTAAGGTAATACATAAACAGTTTAGTCCAAAGAGCAATTCGTGCACATAAAGAGTGTGGCTCGACTATAATGGCAGTTCGCAAAAGTAACCTGAGCCCCGCGCCTTGTCACCGCACGCAGCTGCTCGCTTGTGGGCGACAGGACCGCCTTCCGTGTACCGTCCAGTTTCTTCATTACTTTGTGTATCGGTTGCTGTGTCGTTGGGTGTACTTGGGTGGGTGTAGTCGTGTCGTCACTGCACAGAAGGCACCGCGGCACTCACGTGCAGCAGCACGGGCTTGAGCAGGTCGCGCTCGCCCACGGACACGCCGCCCGAGCACAGCAGCAGGTCGGCGCGGCGCAGCGCCGCCGCCAGCGCCGCCGCCAGCGCGCCCGGCGCGTCGCGCGCGCGCCCGCAGTCCGCGCTGCCGTAGCCGTGCTCCCTGCGCGGCCGCCCGCCGCGGGCTCGGTCACGAGGCTCCTCGCGGGCCACATCGCGATGTGGCGTGCGACATTAGAAACTGGCAGCTTACTTCAGCAGCATCTTCAGCATGGTCCTGTTGGAGTCCCGGATGTGCGCGGGCTTCAGCACCTCGTCAGACGGCTCCTGCAGCTCGTCGCCCGTGGACAGCAAGCCTACCTGGAACATTAGCTTCCCTTTCTTCACGCGCACCCATAGAATTGAATTAAATACAAAATTAAGCTAACTGTTTAGGATTACTAGTAGCAAATGACACAGTTCGAGGCATGCCTTTCACCAGCACCACCGTTGTGTGAAGAATATTGTCCGAGAGCCTTTCATTCCGGCACACGACCGTCACGTTTCCACACATTAAAGTGACTGCTTTGCCAGTAGTTCGATACAGACCGTTGGCTCCAACAACCGCCCCTGCCGCACGGCACTGGGCAACACGCCGACCCCGCCGCGGCGTACCTCGGGCTCCACGGCCACCGCCACGCGCCGCAGCCCCGCGCCCGCCAGCAGGCCGATCTGCGCCGCGTCCAGCACGTCGCCTGCGCACACAGTCAGCGCTCGACACTCACCTCTTCCGCGGCCTGCACGCGTTCGCCTGACATTTTTCGTGTTTCAACTTACAACAGAATTATGATTTCGGGTACGCTTATGATCATGTGCGTTTAAGCCGCGCCTGCCTACCCCGCAAGAAACCCGGCGTGGCGATATTACAGCTATATCTCCGGTGATCGAGACTTGTACCGTAACCGGTGATACAAGCAGTGTGGTGGACGTAGTCTTAATCATGTGATTAGTTACAAGAGACAGTTGGAATGGATCACTCGTGAGTTATTAGTTGCCCCCGCCACGCACGCGCTCCAGGGTCGCAGACGACTAAGCTGTCCGTATAAACTGAGCCGACACAAGTCGTGCGGCCAACCGCGACATGGACCTCGTTTCCTACCCGGTAGCCGGCAGTCACGTGTCATGAGTTTGGTCAAATAGTGCGTGAAGTGCTTTGACTTTCTGGACAGTCAGCTAATAAGAATGGTTTGCCACCCGAGGCTAAGGGCTAAGGACCAAAAGACAGCGTCAGTTTTGATTTGCAGATCGACCTGAAAACTTTTACGGGTAGTATGACTGCGAACCATGTCAACTCTTATACAAACAAAGCCCGAAGTAAGTGATGTACTACGGTAGCCGACCGCGACACACATCAGCCGCGCTATTTTGGTCGGACGCCCGCCCGCAGCGGCGCGGCTCGCGCGCTGCGCGGCGCCGGCGCGCATGCACACCGCGCCGCGCAGAAGTACGGAAACTATTTTACAAATTTACTTACAGGAACAATTCAATAAAATCACCACGCGTCATTGTATCTAACAAAATAAATCATACAATATGACCTGTCTCATATATGTCGCATTATTTTCTTATTGAACGTCTCCTGAATTCGTGCACGTGTACCTATATGAAAAAATGTTCACGCATTATGTACCTATGACGTCACGGTGATGGACATGATGGACGACCTCAGATATGTTCCAAGTTAGGTTATCGCGGAAAAAATATGTTTACCAACATGAGATAAGCCCGAACATGTTATTGTCAACTTGCAAATATTCTAAAGATAGGAACGACGAATAAGTTCAAACTGAAATTAATTAGTCACAGGTCGGTATGCCCTATCATCTGCAATGCTTCGCGCCCTCGAATACTTTAGTCGAACGCAATACCTTTTTCGACCAGAACGGACCCCAGCGGGACGTCGAACCCCACCGGGCGCACGTCCTGCTGCGGCTGCGGCGCCACCAGTATCTCCACCTCCAGCTCCGTCTTGTTGTCGGGAGACGCAGATATCAACTTTGTGTCTTCTACCTAATCAACATATTTGCATATCTATATTAGGCGGTTGGTGTGAGAGGTGGAAGCTGTTCCGTATTCTATCTTAAGAAGCCAAGCCACCATCCCCTGTCTGTAATGCACCCTGATGTGCAACAAAGAGGACTCTGAGGACCAGCTGATCGAGGTGCAGTAGCTAAGTACTGTAGCTGAGAGCGAGTAGCAGCGTAAGCGGCGCGACAAGTAGTGCTGTGCGATCCACCAGACTGACTGATGATGGGCGTACA
This sequence comes from Mysoria ambigua, assembly GCA_018245875.1. Lineage (NCBI taxonomy): Eukaryota > Metazoa > Arthropoda > Insecta > Lepidoptera > Hesperiidae > Mysoria > Mysoria ambigua. Next base: position 1,827 of record DWEI01003000.1, on the reverse strand, counting down.
GCAAAGTTTCTGGTGGGACAGTCATGTCGTCCTTCATGCATTAGCTGCCCGGGCACTGCGTTCTGACGGCACGGTACCTGCACGACGCAGTCCGCCCCCGCGGGCAGCGCGGCGCCGGTGTTGATGCGCACGCACTCGCCCGGCGCGAGCGGCTCGCGCGGCTCGTCGCCGGCCGCCAGCGCCGCGCGCACGCGCCGCACGCCGGCGCCGTCGGCCGCGAGGCACGCGTAGCCTGCGACAGTGCACGACCAATGTGACGCCGGCACATGACCGTCGCACAGCATCGCAGCTTTGAGTACACGTCACTTCACCGAGCTGGTGCATGCATAAAATACAGTACGATTCATTACACATCACGTGAAAGATAATACAACTGGGTTTTTTGTTACTAATAGATCGGGAGGTCCCGGGTTCGATACCCAAGTCGGGCATTGCAAATTTTTTTCTCATTTTATTCTAGTAGTGGCTTCGAGTCTGGATATGTGCCCGGTGTATGGAATTGGGCTCACCACCTATTCCATAGTGAGTGATAGTAAGTAGTTCCATGGTGATCCGATGAGTTTTTTATCGTATTTCTGAATTCGTAATTTGAAAACGATTTTTAAAGTGAGCATACAATTTTTTCCATTATTCTCGACCTCCTGTTTCATGAAGTTAATCTATTTGACTCTTGCGGCACCCGATTGCCGGTGTGCACGATGTAGATACTAATATAAGAAGCGTGTTGGCAGTCACTCCTCACGCAGTCTATAAACAGTCGCCCGTCGAGAACATCTATACTTCTATACTAATAATATAACGCTGAAGAGTTTGTTTGATTGTTTGAACGCGCTAATCTCGGGAAATATGGGCGGATTTAAAAAATACTTTCAGTGTTAGATAGCCAATTTATCGAGGAAGGCTATAGGTTCTTAAATAATACATTATTTGCGAAGGTGTTTTAATAAACATGATAGTAATCCTTATCGAAATGAAGTAAGTAGCATATGCCGACCTGGCGTCCGCGGTACGCCCCCCGGCTCTCACCCCTAGCTCGCCTGTTTGTCTTTTTTGTATAGGTATTTGATTTTTTTCAACTTCTCTGGAGCAACATATAAGCTACTTTACATCCTAGAATTCCCACGAGGTCAGTAATTACGCGGGAAAACTTTGTGATATACTCGGGGATATACGCGGGCGGAGCCGCGAGCACATCCAGTGTATTATATTATAGCCGACTGTCAATGTGGGTCGCTTGAACGGAGGTGTGAAATAGATTCGACTCTCGCAACTGGCAGGTGCAACGTGCGATTTGCCAATTGACTGCGCGCCTGTCGATCGTGAGGTCCTGGGTTCGATTACCAGGGCGGGGCACTATCGGTTCTTCCTTAGAATTGCTTAACATATGTAGTAGTGGCTTGGAGTTTGTACGTGTGCTCGGTGTATGGGAACAACCTCATCCCCTACCTATGACAAAAACGTTTGAACAATTTTTATTTTGCGAAAGCCTAGCCCTTTTGCTTTTTAATTCGTGCGCATCGATAATTCCTGTATTTTATACTTGAACACTATTCAACATGTTCCACAATGGCTTGTATTATTTGTTTTGTGTTTATTAAATATTTTGTAAGTGTTAACATAAAGGAATTACAAATATTTACTATCCTATAATTATACTAATAATGCCATGACCCTCAGTGAATAGGACTCCAGCTGAATTATCTATAATTCTTTTCCATTGAAATCACATAAATTACAATTTAATATATATATTATATACATATTTATATGTGCCCGATGCATGGCAATAGGCTCACCACCTATTACATAGTGGGACGTAAACGTAAC
>DWEI01002999.1:0-13422 GCA_018245875.1 Mysoria ambigua | reverse complement strand
CGTTTTGTCTACCCTTTGAAATCCTGATTGCCAGTTTGAGTCATTAGTTTTCTCGAGATACTTACAAATATTGCATGTCAAAATTTCGCCATTGATACAAAATCTTCAACATACGAAATATTGTGCAAGGTCCATTGAAAAGTGACCATTGTGGTTATTATAGACACAACTGTCATTTGTCAGCAGATGTTCTGTGCGACTGGTACGTGGCAGACTCTATGATAGCTATAATGTCTATGATCGTGTTAAAATAATAATTACCGTTAACAAATACATCTCGGAACACATGTTTGACTAAACATTTTATTTTGTAGACTTCCCCTAATTGTCATGAATGTTTTCTCCTTATCAGCGCTCCGTTGTAAGATGTGTTAAGATTTTACAGTCCATGTAATCAAGGATTAATTTCAAGTAAGTAACTCTGCTACGAGCTTGTGCGCGATTAAACTAACTCTAGTTTAGTTACTAAGTTAGGTAGCTAAGCTCGATTGAATTATCTAACTTAGTTTACTGTCGCGCTCTACCTGTGACGGTCCGGAGAGCTAATCTAAGATAAATCAAGTTACTTAAGGTCGACATACTCATAAGACGTTTATACGTTAAAAGTCGATAAAGACAAAACCCAAGATGATCTTACACTGCCTTATTAATCTTGTTGTTATAAAATTGTAGAGCACTATGTTACATTTCAGGAGTATAAAATAGTACTTGATTCGATGTATTATGGTTCATAAGCATATATGTTATTAATATGCAATTAGTTCCATTTATAATAGTTTCAAAATTAAATTAAGTACATTTCAAAAATAAACAATTGAAATTGCCTTCTATGTTAATCAAACAAGATTAGATTTTTTACCTTAATCATTTCATAATATACAAGTAACATTACACTTGAAAGAAACGGAAAAAAAATTCATATCATGATAACTATGAAATATGACTACCCGCCAATATATTAAATTTAACGTCGGTGATTTTACGGACACAAATTCTTAAGATGAATGGACCTCTAATACAATTATCGAGGCTAACGCTCCATGTCCTCCCCGTAATATGATTTGTGGTGCTGAGTTCAATAGGTCCTAAGCCTTCCTTATAAGGGTCAATGTTATTAAACGTAACCTCTTCTGCTGCGGAATATCTACATTGAATTTCATATTTTATATAATCTAACTTAACAGGGTTTTAGGTAGATTAAGTTTCATGTATGTTTTCCAATTTTAATAAATAAATAAAATAAAATAAAATAGCTTATATTAGGAAAAACAGTAAATTATAAATTGACCGGGATTAAAGTATAAAATGATACCTACTAGAAAATTTTGCGTATATTGTAACTAAAACCAAAACTTATTCGTTAAAAGAAGAATCCTAGAATATTTTCATTTATATTCATTGCAACGCTGTATAATAAAATTACCTCGCTGCGACGTACATTATAAAATCAGTATACGATGTCATAAAGCTAGTTCCCACAGCACCGTCTTTTAATATGGGACGCTAATAAAAACACACAGGGAACTGGTATAGTGTTACATTACAGCAAATCACCGGTAACCCTCATTACAATCATCCCTTTAACTTCAGTGACGGATGTAATAAAGGACAAAACCGCCTCGACTCCACATACATTATTCAATCAGTACACAGCCTCATAAAGCTCGCGCCTCGGCATTACCTCTTTATGTGTTACGTGACGGAGGAGCACTTTTTCCATTTTAATTAAATCCCGAGGTGCGAACGCGGCGTCGAGCGGCCGAGAGTCGTGTACGACAGACATTTTAGGCGCTTGGTCCATTGCCAACGCTTCACCAGATTCAGTGTCGTGTGCTAAGAAAGAAGGGAATGGATAAGTGCATTATTAATACGCGGAAATACAGGCGTGATGTTTACTGTAAGATGACTGTAAGTGAACTGTAACTTGGCTGTAAGTTTAAATAGAATTGTAGTCAGACGAACATTATTTACTACATTGTATTAATGTTTTTCGATCCAATTTTTACTCGAGTCTTTAATAATTTTGTTCTGTTATACTTGTAGCTCTCATTATGACTGACCTGTCGCTTTGACGTTCGATTGGTTGTTGTGCTCAAATGTTTGATTGTCAAAATTATGAGCAAAAATCTTTTCAGGGGAGGCCTACGTCCAGCAGTGGACTTACATTGATGATGATATCTGTTATTGTTCTTTAATGCGGAGTAGTGCATCATTTTACTTCCTTTTTTGATAGTGTAATAGGATATCACTATAAATATTAGTTAGGTACCCAATTGACCACATACATATGTTTTTATAAATATCCATGAAAAAAATTGTCACAATTCACCTGACGTGTTCAATGTCCTCAACACTAGTCTTGTCGGTGGTACAACTACTGCCTTATCCACGAACACGAACCGGTGGAAGCGTGCGAGTGGCCGTAAAACGTTTTGTCCCAATCTGTCACTGTTGTTTTTTAAGGTTACGGCCCACGATTCGCTTTTCGCCAACGTCGTGAACAGCTGTTGCAATTCTAGATTACTTTAAAGAGAAAGACAAGTTTATATCATCTTTAAATAATAATATAGACGCCTGCAATATTTTGCTCTGTCCATTAATAATGTGAAATTAAATATACCACTTCCATTTCCAGGAGTTGTCCAATTGAAGACTCATCCTTAATTTCTTTGAAACTCAAAGTTTTTTTCAAGAGTTTTTTAAGAGATTTAAATGACTCCCCACAAAACTACTAAATATTTTAAATACCAAATAACGAAAACAATGTTGCAATAATTTTCAAATGCTTCTTTTGCAATTCTCCTGTACGACGGCATGCAGAAACTTGAATACACACATGTGAGCCCGTTTACACGCTCTCGTGTTTATATCCTTTGATGTATTTTAAATGCACAATAGCTAGCGAGAACTTGGAAGATGAGATAGTCTTCGCGTAAAATTCCAAATTAGCCTCGACCCTTTCATCTCGTTACGGCTTACTGGATGAAGATTAAGGGTTTGTTCGTAAAGCTTTCGCTTATATGACCTCTTTTTTGAGTTTCATAATAAAACAAAGCCTTTTTAAGTTGTGTACGGCGGCGAACGCAGGGTAGTGGAATGAATTTGCTAGAAACAGGGACGAACGGAGGTATAAGAATAATTTGTATTTATAGTCGAGCTTTGCTGTTTCTACTTCAAGAAGAACATTTCCAGCAATTTCATACAATATTCATACTTCATAGTCGAGAAATGTCTTATCACTACTCAACATTATGTACAGTTATACAATATTCAAAGTTCACGTTCTTTTTACAGCGCGTGTTATATGTTCGTTGACCGTCTTCTTGGTCGAATAGTTGTAACTGCGATTGTAGATTGAGAGATCCTGAGTTCAAATACCGGATCGGGTACAATTAGAAATTTTTGACTGAGTTTCTCTAATAGAAATTTCTAGTAGTGACTTAGAGTCCAGATTTCTGCAAGTTTCATGACCATGTACTAACCACCAATTTCATATTGAAACGTAAACGTAATTGGTGAGGTGTTGGAGTGTTTTACACTCCTCTATCTGTCTTTTCGGGGATTGCAAGCGTTACGTAACGTTACGTTTGTAGTGATTCTCAGTACTTTCGTTAATTATCTTCCAGTAAGCAGAGTTGTTTACATGGTTACGTTTAAGAAGTTATGCTGTACCAAGATACATCAATGTGCCACATCAAGGACCTGGTAGTTAGTACGTGTACATATAAGATTTGTAAGACAAGTTATAATCTATGGATTTTTTATAATATGGAAGTAGAGGACGGACATGCAGTCCACCTGATGGTAAGTGGCTACTGCTGCCCATGGACATCTGTGATCAACCGCAGATAAGCCGACCACAGATGCGCCTCTATCCCTGAGGACTAAGCTGGAATGCCTCTAAAAAGTGTGTCTCCGTTACCACACCCTTCAAACCAGAACACAGCAGCGCTTAACATTACTGTTATAAGACACAAATAGGTGTGGTGGTGGTGCCGCCGGAGTCGAACCTCAGAGGGTTCTACCACCATCAAACTAAATCTAGGATTAAAATAGACATATTTTCAGCGCTAGTCAGAATTGATAGCAATGCTTATAGATTGTAATAACTACTGAAAATCAGAAAACATTAATTTTCTATCTGTTACAGCGAGAACATGATCAAATTATTATATTAAATACAAAACACTTGGTACGCAAATGAACAAGGAATACATACAACATCATTTTTAATATAGGTACATTAAAATCGATTGTTACATTTGCATACCTTACCGTTGGAACCAAAAGGCGCTTAAATTATAATACGAGCTATTGAAAATGCTGTTTTGTCAGATAATTACATATTCTGTTCTATTTGACAGTTCGATAAAGGATTGACAATAGAGAGAAAAGTTCACGGTGAGCATTTGAAGACAAAGGGAGTTTCCCTAAGCGAATATTCCGAATTGTTTTGGCGATCTATTGGAGATGTTTGGTTTGAGTTTGTTGAGAATTAGCATGATAAAAGACTGACTAAACAAATACAGCCAAAGCTATGAAGTGTATGCTATTAATGAATTATGTCAGAATACGTGTTTTATAAGTGACCAGTGAAAATGAGTACTGAATATAAGCCTAATATAAGCCTAATATAAGCCTAAGAATCAATGTTGAAATGAATAAAACAAAAACATGTAATAAAGTTATGAAATAGCTTTATAAATTTAACGTGAGATACTACAATTTTCAACAAGACAAACAATTTGATCCGAAACTTTAAAAGATATATTACTATGTATGTTAAGAATTAAAACTTATAATATGTCGTCAGTAGAGGCTCTTGAGAAAACTATAACAAATTCAAATGCTCAGACTAGAGAGTGAATACAAAAAAACGTAGATTACAAAAAACGAGTGATTAAAAAAACGATTTTGAAGGCGTACCATTAGAAATACAACAATGTAACAACTATATTAAAGCCTCGTAGGTAGTGTTGGTTGCAAGCGCGATACCTATCGAGAGTCCTCTGGACTCAAGTCGGGGTTTTATACTATTGCATTCTTTTAACTTAGATTTTTATAGTAGCTTGGAGTCTAGCCATGTGTTCGGGGTACGACAATAGACTCACCACCTATTCTATTATGAAACATATAGGCAACTGGTGAAACATCCTCTGTCTGCCTATTCAGGAGTTAAAAACTTTATTTTACGTTATATATACCAATATTCGCCTACACAAACAGACAAATGAGAAATTATATCCTCGTAACATCACGTTATATTCTCGCCCATTTAAATAGCGACTATCGATCTATTTGAAAATATTTTATGGAGACCCGCATACGATGTTTCCTCGTAAGCATTACTCTCCGGTTCTCAACAAATAAAAAGTTCTATTGAAGTACGCACTTTTGTTCGGAGTAGGCGTTCGGGGTGGAAATTTTATTTTCACTTTAAATATCGCCATGTAACGATGAGACATCGTTTTCGTGGAAGAAAATTCAAAGGAGCTTTGTTGATAGATTAACAAACAGAAATTCTAATAAAGGTTTGGAAGTGTGGGAGGTTGATTCAACCATCGAAACGGTTTATTGGGCAAACGAGTAAAGGCCTTTGTTAGACTTTAAATTAACTTGCCATCGAGATCAAATAATTTTCCTGAAATGGCCATAAAATTAATTCTTTTGTAGGGCATTCTCCTACAGGAATATGTGGACACTCCAATTTTATGTTCAGAAATCAACAAATCAATACACGGATAATTTCTATTTGTTCTTACAATAAATAATGAAAGCGAAATGTCTGGTTTTACTTGAAATTTTTCTTTACAAAAATTTGTCTTTACAAAAGAGGTCAATAATCCGTGTTTTGATTATATGAAAACACACGAAATCTATAAATTTGCCGGTTCACCAAAATATAAAAAGGTTCGTGACTGGAATGATTTAAATTTGTAACTTATTGTACACTTTCATTCTTACTTTGTATCAGCCGTTCGCTACAAACATACCGATTATTTCAATTTCACAAGAGAACATTTTCTATTGCGATCCGCACTTTTAATTAAATCTATATTATAACAAGAGCATTACAGACATTCCAGACGTCCAGTCGCTATGTTTTGTTTTTCGAATATCGTACGTCGCGCAAAAAAAAAACCGACTCAAAGACACGAGCCACCCCTTCGCAACTATAATTAGTCCGCGTCTCATGAATCATACTCGCATCCGTTGAAACTTGAAATAGTGACACCCACAGGTAATATAGCAACCAGAGGTTTATAGCTACGCAATAAATAAAGACTAATAATATATAGCACAATTATAGTTCCTAATGCTGTTAATATGGTACATGGGCGGTGTAAAGCGATATATTATGCTATGTGTATATTATTAAAATTTAATGATGGGTGTGAATAACTTGGTTATTACAGTCACAATACATATGAAACTCCTTCTTTCTGATTATATTTCAAACGCTAAATGAACTGAAGTAAAATTAAGAATGCCCCCGCCTTAGGTAATATATAATGAATCATTGCCCAAGGCAGTAAAAAAAATGTAATACAACGTACTAAAGCCAGACAAAAACAAGGAGAACACTCGTGGTAAAAGGAATTGAACGCTTAACTTAAGTCGTTGAGTGAAGGTTCAACATACGTTTAACAAAGCCAACGGCAAATCTCGTCAGTCATTCTAGATTTGTTAGCACATGTCTTAGCAGATTCCGGTTAGGAGCGAATTTAGACGATCGTTACCCCTAATGTATTGGAATAAAACATGACTCATGATTAAACATTAGATTGAACATTAGAACGATTAGTTCATAAACCATTGAAATAACTATCACTAATCACTTTTGTAGATGTTTAGTTAAAATTGACTTTCGTTCTTGTGTGCTTGGAGGTTATGGTAAGTATTGTTATTGTATGTCACTCGTTATGTAATACGTAACATCACATATGTAATACCCGAAGAGGTAGGCAGAGGAGAGCAGTACTTTCCCACATTTCACCAGTTACGTTAATGTCTGACTATAGAAAAAGTGATGACCATCTTATCACACACCGGGCCCATGTTCAATCCATTAGTGGTCGACTCGGGATTTGTATCCAGGACCTCTCGATCAGTAGTCGTACATGCAACCTTCACGATCAATGAGGCAGTTAAAGTAATAATGGTACATTTGAGGGATACTTAGAGCTGTAAGGAACATAAAATATAAGTTTTTAATTAAATACTCATTACCAATTATATACAATATACATATGTATATACTATTGCTAACCCACATCTTCGACTCGGCAGTCAGTTTCTAATCACGAAAAGTATGATTCAAACAAATTTAATATCAATCGCACAGATTTCGATATAATTTATGCACATCACATTATACACGAACCACATGTTTTCCTAGGCAATTCATTCCATCTGTACTGCATGATGAATAATGCGATTCAATAATAAAGCAATGTATGAGATTTACGAAGCAATTTGCATCTATTAAAACTTGTATTAATCAAAAACTATACAAATCATTTCAATAATTTCCTGATGGAACTAAGATATGTGAACGATTTTTAAAATTACAACAGATAAATAATATCAATAGTCACAAGACAAACTGCACCGAGGAATACAAAATATAAAATTTATTTCATAAATATTATCATTCGAGTAACATAATTATCATCATCATCATCATCATCAGCCTCTCTCAGTCGAGTGTACGAGTATTATAAAATAAAACGACATTTAATTATCAAATATCATAGGGTCGCGTAGAATAATGGCACACCTCGGAAATACAAGATGCTTGAGTACGTGAAGGTGAATATGGGAATAATCAAAAGAATATGGGAATAATGAAAAGATATTCTCGTACTAGTCAAACGAAGGAGCCAGTGCACTACTACTAGGGAACTACACCTATACACCTACGTGTGTGTGTGAGAATATGTTCCAAACGTTTATTATGTCTTCTGCTCGCGCGGGCTCATTGTGAAAATTATAAGACGAAACAATCCGAGCGTAATTAAAAATGGTCATGGGATTTCTTTTTTATTCGAACCCGTGTTACGGAGTCATTACATTGTATTAGAGAAATGTTTTTTTTTACCATTTTAGACGAACATAAGTCAGGACTGGATGTGCCCGATGCATGGTATAAGCTCACCACCTATTCCATAGTGGGACGAAAACGTAACTGGTGAATCCTGGGAATGTTCTGCATTCCTATGCCTATCTCTTCGGGGATTACAGGCGTGAAGTTATAAATCTTGTACTAAGCAATATTGTTCATTTCTTTCTAATAATTCTAATAGAAATTAAAACACAATTGAACTTAAGTACATGTAATTATATACAAAAATAAAATTCCATGAACTTTTTGATTCCAGTTGATTTGTGTAATAACCCGATCCGAAGTAATGGCCATATAACAGATGATTTGCTTTATCTATAAAAAACAACAAACGTAGGTAGTATCACACCGTCAATCCCCGAAACAAATGTAGTCTACTCCTATGATTCACCACTTACTTTTTCCATCCTACTTGCTTTTCTAAATAACTATATAATTCCTAAAGCAACGCAGTCATTTCTTTAGACTAATTTAATTGGTTTTCCGAACAACTGTATAAAAAAGTTTGCGATGGTAGATGCGCCAATCGTTAATGCGAAAACCAACGCATAAGTAACAAGTTTTCTAAAAAAAATACGTCCAACGGTTTCACAGTAGTGGTGCAGCTAATCATTACACTATTCTCTATCGCTCCTATCACTAGTCATTATCATTATCATTAGTCTTTCCGCATCAATCTGAGGTATCAATCAAATTTTATATGATATTTTTATATGATCTTTTTATGTACAATGTAAGCGTATCACAAGTGTGGGATTGCATTCTGTCATATATTCTTAAGTTTCACGAGATCAGTTTAATATTTTAAAAACAATGAATTTGCACAAAGCGAGAAATAACACTATTAGTAAGATGACGAGTTGTTGCCTCTGATTACGTCAAAAATATTATACATCTCGTACAACACTGAATTCTCAAATTTTCCAACCGTAGCACCGAAATATATCAGCAAGATTAACGTTATAAGCAACGTTGTGAAATTTCCCTAGAAACGACTCGTGATGCTCGTATTTATTATTCACAGGAAACTTTCCGAGACCACCGCTGAGTAGCAATGTGACAGATTTGCAATTTAGCCCCGAACCGATTTCAACAGTATTGATTTGAACACCACAACGATGTCGCTACTCAACAGACATCCCATTATGTGTCCAGTTAAAAAAGTTTATTATTATCGCATCAAATTGAAAAGGTCTCCTCTTCAAAGTTCGAGATCGGAAGCACATAGTAAATTCTAAACTTTGAACTCAATGCAGCCGATTTTAATTTAGTCTGCTAATATTTTCGAAAAACTTGAGGGAAACTTTTCTCTCAGAGGCTTCAGTCTGCGCCCAATCTCGGGGTAATATCCCTCTAAACCACTGAGAAGTTTTAATGCCCCACTTTACCCTGAGTTTCCTTTACCGCAAGGATTTTTTCCTCGGCAAATCTGTTTTGCTGCCGAGTTAAGTACTCGGCAATTGTGAATTAAGGTAGACAAGTAGGATTCCGTACTCAGTGAAAAAATATTACTTGCGTTACATTTATTTTTTGTTTTTTGTGTTTTTACACTCGAGATTTCTTCCATTTTATACTAACTTTACGTTTATAATTTAAAACTAATTATACATCACTAGCTTGTCAATTATTAAGGTGTCACGTTTAGTTTATCTTCGACTTTTATATAAATATTATAACGTATCTTTGTCCAGAATTCATGACCTCATTCTTAATATTAATTATCCCTCTATATAACAGAACATGTTTAAAAAATAAAAATTTAATATATTAAAGAGTCCTTAGTATTTTTACTTTTGTGATTACTCTATGGTAAAAAGTATTATTTACTTGCATTATAAAAAGAGAACCCTGAATCGAGTATTTGGCGAAATGCCTGCGTTTAAATTTACCAGCTTTACATGACTAAGTTAATGCTCGCCTATTGATGGCGGAATATAGTTAATAGTTTATAAAAGAAAATTTCTAATTAAATATGGTTGTGGAGAACTACATTCAATGAGAGCGCTTTACGAAAGTGAAGGCAAACTAGTTTGAAAGAGTCCATACCAGTTGATAAAAGCATGTTTTTTAAATGAACCAATTCATTTAATTACCATATTATTACCATAAAGTAAAGATTGTTAGGCGCATTTGGTTTCATTGTTGCTGGCTTTGATATTACTCGTAACAATTCGTGAAATGGTTGCGAATACGCCAAGACAATATACAATTCATCTATCGTGAGAGTCATCTTAAATTTAACTTTAATTCTGTTAGCGTTATACAACTTCCGTGTTCTGTTCTAGCGAGTGCAGTAGATCACATTACTACAGCACCATTAATTCTGTTATTTAGTCAGAAAGAAAAGCTCTTTCTAGTGTAAAAGCACTAGTACCACTATTCACAAATTTAATGAGACAGGACAAAGCTCATACGAATTTATAGTGTTTGGATTCGGTGAATGTGAATACGAGTAGACGCTGTTGATGGTTTAGATTTCCACATCGAATTCCGTAACTCTGAAGTATCAATAAAATTGCAGCGCGTAGTTTACCCCAGGAACTCTGTTTCTATGATCAAAATAGGAAATCGTAATAATCATCTTTTATGAGAAAACATCATAAACAAACTTACACATCCTAAAGTTGTACTAAGTTATCTTTACAACGATCTTAAATAAGATCGGCATTAGGTCAGAGTAGCAGGCCATAGCCTCATTTCTTCTTGCAGAAAGATTGATAATAATGAGACTGTTGCCAAGTTCTCCTTGAAAATTATAGAATTCACCACGTGACTATCTCGTTGGCCCTGATGATTACAAATGTGACTGCTCATTAGAAGGTCCCGGACTCGATTTCCGGGTCAAACACTAAAACATTTTCTAATTTTCTAATTTAGATTTCTTAGTAGTGATTCAGAGTCTTCATATGAGCCCGGTATATGACAATAGTCTCACCACCTATACTATACGGAGATGTAAACGTAACTGGTGAGACCTTGGAGTTTTCCGCATTCCTCTGCCTGTCTCATCGAGATTACAGGCGTAACTTCAAGGTTACTTAGAGCGTTTATTTAGAGCGTTACTAATATGTAAATTTTCAGTAAAGATAGCAATTTGAATCCCAATGGCCGTTTCAAATCAAACTTAAACCCCGACGGCTGCAAAGCAACGTACCAAATGAATTATTTTATTCTTCGAAAACTTCTTTCTAGTTTAGGTATTCTATAAACCACAAAAAGGCCTTATACTTCGTTCCCTGATGCCCATTTCTACGTTTGCCTAGTGTGGTATTTTGCAACGTCAATTTCTATACTGCAGCACTTCTTGTTGAAACAATTTGTGTATTGGTTTAAGCGATGCTATTTCTAATTACATTTGTATACAATAATTTATAATCGTATCTTCAAGTAGTTGCAAAGCTACTGTCAGCTGTTTCGAATACGATAAATTCGAACTGCAAGCGTATTAATTTCTTAAACTTCTATATATTTCATTAAATAACTTTTTATAATTTGCGACAAGTGTTCATGGGCAGCATTGACTACTTTTGAAATCTGCTTGTGAATTAGTTACCACATTAATTTCCTCCACGTTTTTCTATTATTTATAAAAATATTGTTATAAGAATGCACTTGTTCAGAAAGAAGTGCTTGATATAAAAACATCTGTCCATATTGTAGAAAGATTCAAGGACATTCTACCGTGCACGAGTTTGGATTGGTAAAAAAAAGTTCGCCTTCTAAGACCACTTATAACGACCTGCAAGATTCATGCTTTACAAAATATAAATGCTCAAGTGCAAATGTCCTGGATTCGAACCTTTAAGCTTTGCCACTTCGTATTTTGTAACAAAACATTTCTTTCGAACATTCTAGACTATTCTCGTGTGTTAGGTTGCGATATAAGTATACCGAATATAAGTAAACTTTCAGAATTTCTTAGACTGCATCAGTTTTCGAATTCCTTGTTACATGAAAAAAAATGATTAAAACTGGATATAAAAAAAATGAAAACCCGAAATCCATTTACTTTCATTAATTAAATTGTTATGAAAAATTATCCATCGCCCCTAATTTTTTTGCAAATTGGTTTACTTGCTGTTTCTTAAAACCTTTTAGTACTAATCCCTAGGAATCCTCTTTCCTCATTCTTTATTAAAGCGTAATTATCATTAACATAACGGTTAGTAATCGGAACAAGCAAATTCGGGATAAAAGCCTTCAGCTTCCTTTAACCTAAGATTCCTTTGCATAATTGTATGTCAGAAGTCACCTTTTACCTAACTTCAGAACGCATTATCGACCTGTTTGCCTCAAAAATGAAATTTCATATATGGGAAGATAGATAATTATTTATGGATCATAATAAGTTTGCCATTTGTCTAGAGCACAAATTAACTTATCATTAGTGGCCAAAGAAATTTTTCAAAGCTTAAGCTGAAGATTTAACTTAGAAGGTGTAATTAAAATGAAAAACTCCCTCTGACATTTATCACTATTCCAAGCCATTTTTTTTCTAACAATCTGTCAGTTCTGGCAATAAATTTCAAATAAAATACTCCTGTAACCACTTCGAACCTTTAAACTTTGGCCCCAGAGAAAAGGGCTCAAATAAATCCAATGGACAATTAAATACTCTCAACTCAACAAGACGAACGTTTTAACCGCTTCCTTCGCAGGTAAAAAGAAAAAAAGAAAGAAAAAACCGTAAAAACAAATATTTTTTTGCGTGCTGTCCTTCGTTTGACCCTCTAATTGTGTCCTTTAAAGTATGGTAATTAACACACTTTTGTATATGAGTCATATCATCAATACAGCCATGTTACCTTGATATAATAGAAGAAAATGAGCGATGCCTAGAGGACTGCATACAATACACGTCTATTAGACATTATCTAGTAGATCTATAGAGGTATCTTTTTGACTGTCCTGTAGTTCTAGATTATAAGTTATTAATTACACAAAACCGCTAAAGATACTTAACGTAAATGAATTTTTAGTTTAAATTATTTCCCAAAATTATTTCCCTGATTTACAAGTTAGAAATTACTGGCGTTTATTTATTTATATAAGCCTGAATTGCCACTACTTATAAGTAAAGGCAATTCAAACAGTACAATACGATTCCCCGGTTTGCGCAATGTTAAAATTAATTTACATATAATAATATTGTTTTTCTAGTTTAAGCTATATTTTACCAACATTTACAACTATTATCAAGGGGTCATATGCTATGTAAATATCATCATCATCATCATCATCATCATCATCATCATCATCATCATCATCATCATCATCATCATCATCATCATCATCAT
>DWEI01002998.1:0-13423 GCA_018245875.1 Mysoria ambigua | reverse complement strand
TGTTCGACCCGGGAATCGAACCCGGGACCTCTCGATCGGCAGTCGCATCTGCAACCAACACGACCAACGAGGCAGGCGATAATAAAATAATAACTATAAATATTGAACTAAATACTAAATTAATAACGATAAATATTGAACTAAGGTTACCTACCTACCTTACTAAGAAATTTCATGGTGTAGGCGACCTTAGCTGAGAATATCAGGAGTATCGTTGACGCTTTAAAGTTTTACAATGACTAAAAAAGAAATCGAATGTTTTTTTTAAGTATGTTGAAAAGTGAAGACAGCAATAATTATTATACCCTTATTATCGTAACTTATGATTTTATGCCACAGTAAGTTCATAACATGGTACATTTAATAAATTGCCCAATAACATTTTTAATAGTATGAAAACAGGGGATCTACAGGAAACTTGATTACTAGTTAATCCAAAAGGATTTAACAGGTATCACAGAGTTACTTTTACATAATACATATAATGATTCCAAAGTATTTTAAATTAAATACATATATATCAGGGCATGAGGCAGGTCGAACAGATATGTAAAGGAAAAAGAGAAAAATAACTGTAGGATCCTTTGATACAAGCAGTTACACAGGTGCACTTAAGTATCCGACCTCGTAGATTATTTTATTCCTTGTTTCGGTTTATTGAAAGAGCAATCTATTCATAATATCAAATAAAACGTATGTATTTCCGTTTCATTTTGCGTGCTGCAACATCTATTTTTAAATGCAAAGAAACCTATTTATGCATACCTCAGTATTTTAATAGTAAATAAAAATAAACGATTTACTTTATTGCGCAAAATATATATTTTTTCCGTGCACAATACTAAACGGATACAATAACAAAAATGTTAACTGAACATCCTGCGACAAAATTGATCACGAATAGCAGAACTCACGAAGATAGTTTGACAATAAGAAAGAACAATTAAAAACCGGTAATTAAAGAGTGAAACTTGGTAAACCAAGTAGGTGGATATAAGACAAAACTAAGCAAACTTTATGTTTGATATAATAACGGGTAGGTAATCAGAGAAATATTTGTTTTGAATATACTGGTATCTGTTCTTTGGGTATACTTATTGGGGACCTTAAAGAAATCATTATATGAAACGGGTGTAGGTTCTTGCGTGCATGATTTTCAGGGAGCTATCAGCCTCTCCTGCACGTGGTATAACAGACGAGGTTTTGGCAACCGACTGATGCTGGTATAGCGTAATCCACATAGACATGGGCAGAAGTATAAGTGGTGCTTGAAGCTGAGCTCCACGTTGCTCAACTCACATGCCCAGCGTGGAGATTATGAGCGAAAAGGACCTCTACTTGGGAGGGAATTTATCCAGCAATCGATTGAAACGAGCTTATTTTGATGAATTTTGAACGCTCAAATTAAAAAGTTTGCATGAAGTTTCAGTTTGGTTAATTCAGAACGTCCATCAATTGCCAACTGACGCCCAATCCTTCTTCACTGGTGTATCAATACTATTTTTATATTATTTTCTTAATCTGTTACATAAAAACCGTTTTGATTTATCCCGCTCGCCGCTTCCAATGTCATAAATCGTTTCTAAACTCTCTCTTTACAAGCAGCGCTTTGGTTGTTAGTACTATGTTCGCAGCGGGGTGTTGTTATGGTTGAGTAAAAAACATGTGAATTATCGGCCATTATTCAATTACATTATTGAACATGTTGGCGGAAAGTTCTACCTTTTCCATGTCGTTGTGAAGAACTATATAATTTCGATATCATCCCTTTACTTGTATACGATAATAATTGTGGTAAAAGCGTCACATTACATTTTTAGTATATCTGTGCGACTTCTGTACAAATCAATTGAACCATATGAGTCCGTAAAAGTTATTTATTATTAGTTAGGAAAATACTTGCACATACATTGAACATATAATTTTCATTCCCGCTATGTTATTCAGACGTATTATGAGCATTTTTGAAAAGAGAAAATATAGATATGATCATAATACCCTAATTCAAATTATAAAGTGAAAAAGAAGATAAGTGTTATTACATATCTTATCCCGCTCATCCACTGGGGCTTTCAATTGTAGAATGTTTAAATTTTTCAAAGGTTATCAATTTTATCAATAACAAATCTGGCACAAATTCCCACGGCTAGCCCGTGCGGGGTAAAAGGAGAGCACAGATTACCAAACATCTCTATCTTCACAGCCCTTTATCAATATATAGCATTTGATTGTAAAACATCACGTCGAATTTTCAGAGCGCCCTATATTGAACATTATTATTCATGTTAGTTTGTAATTCAATATATGGAATAAAATATTTTTTTCTAAATTACGTGATTATGTTCTATTTGAAATATTTTGTATTGTATATATTTGGATATTCTGAACTGCTGCTGAAAAATTCTGAACTGTGTTATATTAGTACCTATACGCAAGGAGTCTCGAATTCCCCACTGACTTAGGGAAAATGTATAATTTATTCATCGTTCTCTAAATACCCAGCCATTGACCTAATTCGTTCCGTAGACATCTTTTTGCACCGAGAAAATTATCGATTATATGACGAATGTTATGCTATACTTAAATCTACAAAATAGCTGACGTCCCTATTATAAAATCTAAAGATGTTCGGTGTGATAACTATTTGAATTTTTTTAACTTTCTCTATATATTTTTATTAATAGAGCAATGTAATTTGAACGTGGGAGTGGGTGTGGGAAAGGAAGTAAAGGTTTTTATACGTCTAATGTGTACAATATACCTACATTTGTAAGGACTCACTGATGAGACAAGCGTAATAATGCGTTTGACAAATGTCGCCTTTTTGCTACTCACGCGGGTGGCATTTTATTCATTAAAATAATGTGAAGTGTGAAATAAGGTGTGTGAATCAAATTTGGACATAATATTCTACATGTCCGTCTATAATTTACTATATTTGGGTTATCATAAAGAAGTTAGCACCACAGATATTTTCAAAAACGATTTTCAAAAACAAAGCTAAATAGAGTCATAATAGATGTAGCTGTTTGAACAAGGAAAATGAAACAGATTTTTTAACAGAAGAAAGGGATCAAACAACTTGACTGACAAGACACCATTAGTCATTTATAAATAATTATAGGGGTAATTCGAATGTTACATACTTTTACAAGAGATTTAAAAACAGTCAAATCTTGTATCTGCTAGTTATTTTATTTTACAACGTGTTAGTAAATATTACATAATGGTATACAAACTAAGACAATTCAAACAAACACCTTTTACATAGCCATTGGATAATTACAAAATTGCCGCAACAGACGTTCACCAACCAGAAGAATAGCCTCCACCGTTTGACCGGAAACCAAGGCTCGAGCTGTCCCAACCACCGCCAGAGTTGCAACCGGAAGATCTTCCCGAGAAGCCGCTGGAGTAACCGCCGTTACTGTTAGCGGCGTAACGGCTTTGGCCTCCCCATCCGCCCTGCGAGCGGCCGGTGCCAGAGCCAGACCAACCGCCAAGAGACGACCGCCCGAATCCACCCGGGTACCCATTACTGCCGCTGCCTTGCCATCCACCTGCAATAATGAAACACGTCATCAAAAAACTTTAGATAAGAAACGATGTTAATGAATTCTGTAATCCCTGAAGAGGTAAGCGGGAAATGTAATAGAATTCCACGTTTATTAGTTACGTTTACATTTTAAAATGTTTAGGTACAGTTAAACATATTTATATTACGAATGCAGTTGACACCATGATAAAAGATTCACCTTTAACTTCATGGATCGTATAACATAACAGGTGAAAAGTGAGAGAGATACAATCCTCGGCCTACACCTTCAACGAAATAAAAACATGGTGTTGACTATAGCAGACTGATAATAAAAACCATCCATAAATCAGACAGGTCTTTCCTGACAGACGGACAGTCAAAGATACACAACTTCTCAACAAAACTAAAGCTGTACATGTTCCAATATCCTTGTTTCCATTAGTTCCAGCACCATTGCTTCTAACTGTGCATTCAGAAGTCGAACATTAATTAATTAACATTCATTAATTCTCTCGATAAAATGAAATACGTATCAAGTTGTCTTAGGTAGCCTTTGAAAGGCTCTCTGGTAGAGGCGTTGACGCTTTTTCGAGACGAAATTGGCTAATAATACATTACTTGCAGTAAATCTCAATATGTCTACGGGCTAGACTATGTTTCAGGTCTCACCAGAATGAATATAATATATTACAATACATCTCGAATATATTAACGGCAAATTAAATAAGTTTGTAAAATATGTAACATCAAACCTGTAATGCCCGAAGAGATAAGCAGAGGAGTGTATTGCACTTTCGCATTTCACGATTTTCTGCTATGGAATCGGCAGTAAACATGTTTGTATTTGTATTGCTTATTACTTCAATAACTTAGGAAAATGATAACGTACCTGGCGAACGAACTTCTCGAGTGGCCTGGACTCCTGCAGCCGCCATGACGAAAACCAGAAGGCACAGCGTTTTAACCTGGTATTAATACAATTTATTACAAACCTCTTCAAATGTTCTCTTTTTTGGGGTCATACTCGATTACGTCTGTGTAGATTTTAGTTTTAACGTTATGCAGTTTGTTATTAAATTGTTGAAGTAGTATTATTAATTAAACCGATTAGCCCTTTGATCAATGAATGTGACTGTTGTACCGGATGGGGATATACACATGTAGGTATATGATCTGTGTCTGAATGTATGTATGTTTATGATCTGTGTCTGAATGTAAAAAATATCTACATAAGCAGGTATAATAAGTAGGTATATATTTATATGTATGCATGTAGCTTACCAGCCCTCTGGTTACCATAACAAAAGGTCTCTTAACGATTACTGTTGTAAATATTAATTGTTAATCTTAAAGATCACAAGATGTTGTTATATTATTATTATATTATAATTGTGGAAGAAAATATATTTTAAGGAGCTACGCAAATTAATATACGTTATCAATTTTCAAAAGCTTTGATGTTTTGCTGTGAACTAATAAATATAAAGAACGGTTGAAAATTGATAAGGGTTAAATGTCTATCTTCAGCCAGAACCTTTTACTTGCAACGAATTGAATAATTTAAAATAAAACCCTATATTTCAAAGCAAAATTAGTCCAGCGTTATGTTAATTAGAAAACCTGTTGACTTTCAATGTATATTTAAAATTAGTACATCTTAATTTTTATTATAATTGTTCAGATTAAGGCGTATCATTAGATGAAATTATAGATTAATTAATGGGTGAAGAGGTTAAGAGACTCAGAGACGCTACTAGAAATCTGAAGTTAGAAACATCCGACGGTACCCGATCTGGGAACCCAGGGCCTCTCGAACAGTAGTCTCGCTCGCAACCACTCTACCAATGAGGCTCTCAAACTTTAATATGGTCGTGAAATTGTATCGTAGATCAAAATTTTAATAACACATTCTTACACTACTGATTGTCGAGTTATTGCTATTTATATTCTTACAATAATCTTACAACTTACTTATTTTAGTTAGTTACTTATACACGTGTAAAGAAATGACTTGATGATTTTGTCAAATATTTATATAAGTCAGGCTACAATATGTATATAGGTATGTAGGTGTTCAATTTAAAATAATGTTATGTAAGAAAACAGACGAAAGTAAACGAATAAGTTAGTATATATTGTATAACGATTGTTATAAAGCAACATTATTCTAATTAGTCTACTTTTATAAAGTTCAACTTACCGACATGTTCAGTTTGGTTCTGAATAACTTATGTTATACGGAGCGCCTTTTATATAGGTGCTGAATCTTCGTTCCTATTTTTTGTGCCTTCATTAAACTAATAAGGCAACATTAGTGTAACAAAAGCCCTCCAACATATGTCACGCTTGATCCATTAAGACAGAGGTTGTCGTGTTGATCATAACACGTTTTTGTCACTGAACGATAATTAAACTCAAGGGGAATGGAGCAACCTTCAGAAATCCCGAATTTTGAACGATTGGCTATACAGCAATATAAGATAACTAACGTTGTGGGCGTAATAAAAGACAGTTTGATGGTTTGGCGCCAGAACACTGAAAAGTGATAGACTGTTTTTTATATCATAAAATCTTACAACGATCGAAGTGATAAGTCAATTTAGTTAGAATATGTACATACATACATGCTTGTTTATCATTATATTGATGATGTGATATATGATGGAATATTTTGATTGCCGAGTGAGTAAATAAAATCTAGCCAGCAACAAGTAAATAATGGTTATCAGTATTTCTGGTTATAAGTAATTCAAAACGTAACATCATTTTACCAATAATGACATATCAAATACCAAGTATGACATTTCAAATACCAATCTCTGAATGACATTAAATTTTGAATCAATATTAGGCACTCTCTACACTATTAGTAAGAAATAAGGTCTCCAAATGATAAAAAATAGATACTACAACAATTTGCCGACGATAGTCACAACGTTGGGAAGATTGTACTAAACAATTTTTACAATTATTCTCACAAGTGAAGTAATACTCCTCATTCATGTTCTACTTTATTTTCCTTAAAAAGTACGCTTAAATTTTACCAAAAAATAATTTTCGCAATGAATTGTGGCCTTTCAAACAAGTCAGAAAACGAAGAGATTGTACCACTCCCAACGGAAATCTATTGCTCTCGCATGATAACATAAGTTCGAAATAAGCTTTCATAGTTCTTACGTGCATAACAACCATGTGATTTTGTCGCAATGACTTAAAATACTACAATAAAACAGTCTCATGATAATGACGATGCATTTATATTATATAATACTTTATATGTCCCTTATACAAATACTATTGAAGACTAACTTTCGAAGGAATAACACGCTTACATTCAGTGTCGATGTATTAAATTTTAAATACAGTACTGAACAAATCGTACACTTGTATGGAACATGCAAAACTGTTACTTCGCAAGCAAACTAGGATAAGTGAACTAAGCAATATAGAAAGTAGGAACACTGATGAATTGTTCCACGTTGTATTTTATTGTTAATTGTTTCACGAGTGTCACACATTACAGTGTATAAGTCGGCTTCCCTCACGTTTGTTATTACGCGGTGGCCCCTCTAGCTTCGGACCTATACGAGGTCGTTCCTTATGAGCGTCAGCCGATTGCTGCGAGGTTATTATCCCAAGAAAACAAACGTGAGTCAAGCCGGCTTGTGCATAATAATGTTCCCCGTTGATTGTTCTCAGTGCCAATACCTAACATCACGCCTGTAATCATCGAAGAGGTACGCAGAGCAGTCTAGTAAACTCCCCTGTTTCATCAGTTGCGTTTACGTCGCACCATAAAATAGCGCATGAGCCTAATGTCGCACACCTGGCAAAAATCTAGACTACCAGTTTCTACAAGAAATTTTATCTAGAAATACAACTATATCTAACATGAGTCAAACACAGGACCCCTCGATCAGCAGTCGCGCTACCATTGAAGCGGAAGGTGCGAGCAGTACACACCGCTGCCCGCCTCTTCGGGGACTATGGCCGTGATCTGGCGTTTGATATATTGTGTTAAATTTGACCTTGAACGAGAACATACTACGGCACACGTTTCCATTTCGTCAGCGCTAGTCTCATCGACGTTTACTCTATTTACGTGACCTTTCGGCGTCATTATTGATAATCGGATACCCTTCGCCTCCCCGGCACAAGTGCGCCCAGTGACTTCCACGTGACGATGGAGTGACGAAAGAGACTTCCGTCACGCCATCTTCCATTTTCTCTCGCTAAGTACCAATAACATGTAAATAAATAGGGAATTAATAAGTGTCACAAAAAGTGATTGGGCAGTTGCGTTGGTGCACTGGTAAGGCTGACTTGTACAAGGGTCGTGGGTTCGATTTTCATGCCACACAGAATAAATATTTGGGAACAAATATGTGTTTTATATTTGGGTGTAAAATCATATCTATGTACTCGTATGTATGTATTTATAAGTGATTTATCATCATCTGATTACCGTAGCATACGCTCTCGTAAAGCTTGGATGGGAATAAGACCATGTATGGTGTAGTCTAAAGATATTATTATTATTATTATTCAAATTTAGTTTTTTTTAAACCCACTCAACATGGTTAGATCTTCAACTCTTTGTTTCCAACCACTACCGTATATATGTACGGAAAAAGTACGTTTTGGAAGATTTCTATTTTTTTGACATTTATACACTTAATATTTTTAATATAAACAAAATATCAATGAATAGGAACAACGGTTATTACCTTCTAGAACTTTCTATTACAATTTACAGAAACATTGGCAATACTTATTGAGATTAGCGACATCTAGCGGTATACGATGGAAGTAATTTGGAATGAGTATTGCTTTAATATTATGAAGTTTATACAACAGTGACAATTTTGTGTTTTATTTTTATACGTAAGGCAATCAAGTACAATAAAGATCGGCAAATCGAATGCAATTTGGCAATAGGTGCATCCCCTATCTAATGAGACGAAAAACAACTTCTAAAAGTGGGAGTACTATACCTATTCGGGGAACCACAGGCCTAATATAAAGGAAAATGTTTCAGAATGTTAAAAGAAGATTTTATCAGAACTAATATCTTTATTTAAAAAACAAAGCACCTAATTAAGTAAGTTGTGACCTTTTAGTATTATCAATAGGCTCACCTATTCCACAGTGGGACGTAAACGTAACTGGTGAAACGTGGGGGTGTTCTGCATTACTCTGCCTATCTCTTCGGGGATTACAAGCGTGAAGCTACTTTTTATCATAATCAGTAACATTTATACATTTTATCATATAACACAAACATATTTAATCATGTACAAGAACAATTTCCTTAAATGTACCTATTCAACGAAATTCTAGATTTTGAACCAAAATAAGAATGCACAGAAAAAGAATGCGGATGCAACTGTTAAGCAATTGCGGCATATTCACGCGGCTATCAGCACTCGATTTACCAATCTACTGATCTATCTGCTAGAATAATGTTTTATTAATATTTATTACCGTTTGAACGGCGTACATTATTAATATGGAAGCAATTAAATACGACGGCACAACTCCACATACTATTTGATCCCGAACTATACAGAACGTGATATCACGTCTGACAAGAAACATTTCCGAAGAGGTAGCCAGGGCGGTGTAGTACTCCCCTACGTTCCACGAGCGGCGTAGCTGGCGGAATACTGTCTTATGACCGTTCCATAGGGCGAGTGGTTGCGAACGCCACTGTTGATGAACAGGTCCTGGAGTTGACCGTCGCGTCGGGTATTATCGGTTTTTTTTACCTTCAAATTGCTAGTATTAGGTCTAAGCCTGAATGTGACCGGTGTACATCAATAGCTTTACACTTAAGTCCAAAGTAAGAGGTGCTACACAAATGTTGCAATAAACTCATCCCTAAATTTATTAAATAGGTACATAATTTATTCTGTGCTTTATTCCTTCGAAATATATTGTGCTCCTGTGTAAAGTTTGACCACTTGCCTATCGAAACCTTATCGCAAGGGTTATCCTATTCCGAGGATTAACACATGAAGAAAGTAAATAGTTTTAAGGGTAATTTTATTGCACAAATCGTATGAAACGATCTATTATAAAGTACATATTTATATTCGTACGAGTGTAGTAAATCAATGCGTTATAGTTCACCTAACGATCAACAAACATCGGCTGTTAATATCGCAAACAATCTACGAGTTGTGAATTTCCAGCGACCAATAGATTAGTTACGAATGGACATTGAAAATCTAGTACAGACTCAATAGACTTGTTCACAGGTTGCGTCCTGAAAACATGAATAAAAAGAAGACAGACAGTTTGTTAGACAGGTTCATAACAAACGATTTACGATTGACCATAAGAACAACAATTATGGACGTAGATGTTATATTAACGGTTAGTATAGTTACTGCTGTTACGAACTGATGTAAGATTAACTTTTGTTTTAGCACTGAATATGATCTTTATGCCGGGTGAAACCACAACTGACCTTAAATACTAACTGCTTAGGATCAGAATTATTCGAAACCGGGCAGGTGCATGACCGATGAGGGTGATGAATGTAGACGAAGCACGGCAGGTTTATAAATATAGAGATATTTGGCACTCAGTGCTCTCTGCTTACACCGTAATACACCTGGCGTGAAGATATGTGTGTATGAGCATTTATATAGGTACTAAATATATGTACTAAACATATTTAAGATAAAAATATGTATGTTGTGCCCGATGCATGGCAATAGGCTTACCACCTATTACATAGTGGGACGTAAACGTAACCGGTGAAACGTGGGAGTGATCTGCATTCCTCTGCCTACCGGCGTACCTGATTACAGGCCTGAAGTTACGTTTTAAAATATGTAGGTGAACTCAAAATTCTTATCTGTCTGTATAAAACAAACCGAAGACCAATGTAGGAAATAAGTCAGATTAATTCGAGGCGTTATGTACGATAAGTATTCTAAAATTACACCACTGAATGCACAGTTATTTAAAGAACCGACCATATTATGAAATGTGATATTGCTTACGTGAGTTGAAAAAATGCGGTTTAATCGCAAGGAGGCGAGCTGGTACGAGAACGCGTAGTAACGCGTCACTGAGCAACGCACAGCGTCACAACAGAACGTAATTAATAGCAATTTTCACCAACAGCTCTTTATTAAAGTCCGGGGGTAAAGTAAATTAAACGGGGAAGGGGGGGGGGGGCATAACAAAGTGGCCAAATCTCGAGTCTAGGCTTGATGTCGGTTGGTGCAGTAAAAGTAGATGACACAATTCATTTACTTAATAACGATATCAAACAATATTTTACTCTTAGTTTCCCCAACACGGAAATAATTTCAATTTTCATTAAATTCATCAAGTATTTAAAAATCAGGAGCGTAAATCTGAAATTTCAAGTAATTAACTTCCAGAGCGACGAAGTTTCTTAAAATTTTCCACCCCCATTATAATACCTATGGGAAAGAATTTTCTAAAACGAACAGTCAATTATCTTTTTCTTTATTGAGAGCTTGTATCTAAAATGGCAAGTATATAACTTCAGAACCGACAAAATCTCACACAAACTTTCGCACCCGATGCTACCACTTAGGGGTGAGATTTGCGAAAATACATTCTTGAGAGCATATTCATCGGAAAATTAAGTAACTGTTCTAAATTTTAAGTCAATCGGGCACATACGAGTACTTGTCGAGATATCGTGATCATCTCTATATCGGTGGAAAATGTGGTCGGTTGCCCGCGACAGATTTTCATTACTAAGTGCCCCTCGGGCTATAACTTGTAATATAGTTTAGTGAACTGTATTATTAAGCGTTGCAAACGTCAGCTGCCCCTCCATGCGTGAGTGAAGCAGTAGTATAATAGTAGTGGCGTTATGCACATAATCCCCACGCTGGGCATGTGAGCTGGGCATCGCAGAGTACAGCTACTCGCATCGCCTATGCTGACCGTAGATGGTTAGGGCCACCAGCTGTTCCTAAGCGGACCGCAGCATTACGCGATGTGTTTGCGCCAGGTTTAGTCGCCTCTTACGACACATCGGAAGCAAGGGTTCGGAGAATGTATTCTTATTCTACTCCGTCACGGATACTTTTAATAATTTAATACTTGCTACATGTTCAATAAGAAATCAACATATAGAAAGGAAACTTAAAATAGTTGAAGTAGTTCGTAAATACGATTAGAGATTGTTTTGGTTCACATGAAGAGAATTTAGGTCGAATTGTCATAAAAATTAATTATCCAATTCGATTTAGTTAAATCGTTAGTTGGAACCGACACTGATTAAAATAAATCCATACATAATTGATCATAAAATCGATATAAACTGGGCCGATAATTTTGCGAAACTAAAAAATCTATGTACCTATTTTATCTATTTATTCTTTTGTAACACCTTATATGTACTAAGGGATACAAGGACGTACTTAATGCCCAATGACTTTCTTTTGCACCCTGACTGATAGATAGAATATGCGACAGGTGCATACTACAATAATATCAAACAATATATATACATACCACAATACATATGTTATACTCGATTATGACGTACAAATACACATATGTAGTATATACGAATATATACAAAAATACATATAAAACATGCACTACTTTATGCAATACTTTAATAATTCGATTCAAGTTATTTTGATGTAAAAACATCTCAACAGTAATAACACTTGGAGCTCATGCATATGGACAATTGACATAACGTAACTTCATGCCTGTAATCCCCGAAGAGGTAGGCAGTGCAATGCAAAACTTTGCCGCGTTGCACTAGTTACGTTTACTTCCCACTATGGAATAGGTGGTGAGCCTATTGTCATATACCGAGAACATAACCAGACTCAGAACCACTGCTAGAAATTACACTACTTTAACTTTGAAAAAAAATTGTAGTGCCCGACCCGGGAATCGAGCCCGGGACCTCCCAATCGGCAGTCGCACTCGACCAGCTCGCGACCAGTCCGACCAACGACATCGGCAAACAATGGACGCTTGACGTTGCATAGTAGTCTTCTATTGGGGTTTTACAACACCAATTAAACTTAATTAATTAAATAATTTAGTACGAAGCATTGCAATCATCAGCCTATATTAGTGTACCGCTGGAAAACAGGTACTCCTTAAGAGGGTTTTGCCCATAGTCCCCGTAGAGGTCATGCGGATTGTGAGGAATAAGACTATTATTAACTACTAGACTACGCAATGGAAATACATAGTTTCATTTGTGCTACGACGCACTAGCTGAAAGTCTTGTTTCCCTAATAAATAAAGTCATTTATATCACATATTCTATTTTACAAAGCACAAGATCCACTCCTCGTATAGCGTAGTTTAACATGAATAAATCAATGCTGATGATCTTTATTGACCTACAGGGTCAATAAAGTGCTAATGTGCTAATGAATATATGTATTTTCTCACATATACTCGTGTTTCAAAGTTAATAATATGGGCCTCGATATCAGTGTGACATGCCAGTATCATTAGTTACCAGATGAAGCAGTATTTGACTGTTAGTCTTATACAAGGCACAGTCAGCACTAGCTTGGAGCCTGCCGCTGTTCGTGTGATGGCGCTGCGCAGTGTTTGCTGGGTGTTCTTGTCGAGATTCAGAAACGAGTCAGATAAATGAACAATGAGCGTGGGCTTCCGAGACTACGAATCGGGCTTCGTCGTGTAGGCTCTGCATTATTGAACAGGGTGTGCGTAAACACTACAGGATTTAATTCACCTGGTCACTATAGTTCCACACCGAACATATAATTGGATGGCCAGGGTCCATCCTTAATTGTAAGATATCCCAACTGCCAGAACGTTACGACTGAGTTCCACTTTTCTTGTCCACACCTCTCGTTAATGGAACACTGCCAGAGTCTGTTTCTGGGT
>DWEI01002997.1:0-13424 GCA_018245875.1 Mysoria ambigua | reverse complement strand
TATAGATATACGAAACATATTGTAAGCATATTTTTATGACATAAATTAAACCGTTTATGATGATAATCAATTGGTATAATTATTAAATTTTATTACACAATTTAATGTAAATATTCATTTGTTGGTTAACGTAATATACACATTTAACATAAACATAAACTATTTACTGTCTTGTTGGCCGTGTTTGTTAAAAACTTGACTAACGATCGAGAGGTCCTGGGTTCAAATCCAGGCTTGGGCACTATTTGATTGTTCTAACTTTGATTGATTTTCACATCACTACACCAGACTATTTCCAGGATTGGCAAAGAGAACCGAGTGTCAATTTATGAAATATCTTTATCCTTATAGATGTGATAGATATCTGTGATGTGACAGATAACATCAGAAACGCATTATTTTAACCGTGAAGAGAGTAAATAACGGTCAGGTAACATTTACGAGTGGCTATTTATTGCATCAAGTTGCATGGGAGGACATTCCAGGAGCGGCGACTTTGTCTTAATAAGTACGCACAAACACTGCCCGGTGCAACCTGCATATTGCGACTAATCCTTTCACCACGGCGGCTGATCTCCCGTGATCAGCCTTCGAGTCCAGGAAGCTGTTTGTTCCAGAACAGACATCCGTCTGGCAGTCTTTAGTGAAGTATATCCGAGAGTCACATAATACTTGTTCCTTTTTGAAACTAGTGACATAATATGCCGATATGACTATCCTGTATTTTTTCCAATATTTTATTTGTATACAGTGCGAATGTTGATACATGCAATCATACTATGCCATAATGATGAACATTATATAAATATTTACAGTATAATTAGAACGAATCGTAAAATTTTACGATCACACTCAATCGGCAATAAAAGTCGAACGGATTTTTTTCACTAATCGATTCCCGTGGATTGACTTTTGCTTGACATTTTGATATTTATATTCAGTGATTTTAAATGAGTGGTATTAATTTTAGAACAATTTTATTATTCGTATTGGATTTAATGGTGTGATTTAATGGATGGTATTACTTATTATTGGTGATGGTAATACTTATTATTATTATCAATATTAGTGCAATTCAGTTTTGTCCTGTTTTTATGTTAAACTAATTTATTATACATATTTAACGCTGTTGTATTACCAGATAAATAAGTGAATATTCATAAATAGTATATAAAGACGTACCTAAAAGTATTTTATTAGAAAGACAAAGAATGCTAATTATCTCTATACTTAGAGATATGTCGTCTTGATATTCTTATCCCAGATAGTCCTAGCAACCAACATTGAGCCAATATTGGTTGGGCTCTCACGTCCAAACAGGTCCCTCTTACCGCCCAACCTATATTCAGTGCATCGTTGGTTGCAAGCGCGACTGTTGGTCGAGGGGTCGCAGGTTTGATTGCCGTGTTGGGTAATATTGGATCTTAAAACAGATTTACTAGTAATTTTTAATGGTCAGTTCGGAGTCGCTCAAAGTCTGCAAGAGTTCGCCTTTTTGTTCCATAGTGCGACGTACCTAATTGGTGAAACGGCGGTGTATTACCCTCCTATTTCTACTCCTTCGGCGATTACAGGCGTGATGTTACGTAAAGTTAGTCGTTGTGTCATATGGCACCTGTATCTACCCACATTCGCTGTGAATATCTGTTTTATATTCCAGTACTACTACTAATAGTAATAACTATAATTAAAAATTAACAATAATCATTTACAATTATGGCCCTAAGCTACGGACCGCTGCGTGGTTGGTGCTATAGGCTGTTTTAACATACCGTCCTCATTGCCCTGCACGCGGTTTTACATTTAAAAGACTCGAACATAAATAGGTAATCACGCGTTCACCGATCACAGCCAATTTCTTTTTAAATTCCCGCGAACTCTTGCCCCTGGCGTTGTTTATGGATTTCTTTTTGTCATTGGTCATTAACGAATGACATTTTTCGGTAACAGTAGGTACAGTAATTTTCCGAAGTGATGAACAAAGCGTTGTAAATTAAACAACTATTTTAAAGTTCAGGTTGTATTAGTTTAAAAAATATATATATATTTTACAACAATATATTCAATTGTGGTGTTTGTCGGAATTTAATATTAAATGATACTGACAATTTAATACTAAACGATAAGAAAAAATCGCATGATATGACCATTGATCATATATATTTTTGCATTTAAGGTATATAGAACAACTGAAGTTATGTCATAGAGTCAAGTACTTAACGCTATGTCAGATTTCTACCTGTATGGATTTCTCATTTGGATACCGCAGGACAAGGTTCACGTATATAGAGTTAATTGTTGAATTCTAAATTTACAGAATAACAATTTGAAAACATACAGCCGTTAATTACAAACGAATTTAAAGTTACGTAATGTTTCTGTTTAATATCTCTCTGCTTACTTCGTGACGGAACCAGCATGAGGATATAATAATGACATTACTTAAAAATTTCATTGATTCGCACGCCGCGTCAAATTATTTTGGTTTGAATGGTCCCACGAATAAATTTACCATGGTAAAGTCCGTTTTACGCCTGATTGTAAGTGTATATATAAGTTGATATCGAGTTTAATTATATTGATCTTGAGACCATCAATTACCAAACCTAAAGCAATTAACACTAACAATTGATTCATCAACTTATACAAGTTACAGTAACACAGACAGTATTGTTTCCACAGTTCTATCCGAGGTCGCTACGGATGTCGCTACTAGAGGTCGCTACTGACAGAAGCGGACATTTTTGTCTGCTAGCCGCTGGATTGTTGCTCTTTTATTTAAAAGACAAAACTATTTCAATTAATGATGTGCAAGTTAAGGAATTTCTTACTTGATTTAATTATACAATATATATAATTATATATTTAATGCAATGCCGTTTATATTTTAATTTATACCTCATTTATCCTAATAAATTATCACATGAAACAAATTTACGCATATATTATTGAAATTAAACGTAATTGTGTATTATATATATCATTAAATTGAATGTAAACGTAAGCGTTGAAACGGGGGAGGGTTCTGTATTATTCTGCCTACCTCTTCGGGGATTACAGGCGTGAAGTTACATTGAAATTGAAATATTTTTAAGTTTGATAAATATTTTATACTATCGTAATTAAAATTTTATTTTTAATTTTTATTGTAATAATTATAGCATTTACATTTTATGTATCGGAAATTACTGGCCATTAAGTCTAATGGTTACAAATCCTGACATCTAGGTTGTGGATTCGATTCTAACGCTGAACGGATATCAGCTATCTGATGAGCAAGGACTTGTTCGGCGTATAGGTGACAGAAAGAAACCTCAAAAGAATGAAAAAGGTAAAAAAAGCAGTTATAGAGAACAAAAGGTATGTGTACATAAGATATGAAAAACAACTGCATAGAGAAGATCATATGAGACTCAAATCGGACAGCTCCGAAGATCCCTCGAGTCTGCCTGACTCTAGAGGAGAAAACCGCAACTTTAATATTGCTGCTAAACAGCAGAAGTAGCGTAATTTTTATCAGTCAATAGTTCAAGCAACTTTGCAAACGTTTAGATTGAAATTAAAAGTTTGTTATAATCGCTTATCGCAGATATAAAGTTTTTATACTCTTTTTACTATGTTTAAATAAAAAGTTTACGGTCACCTTTAAATTTTATTTCATTTGCAATGAAATGATTCAGATACTTTAAGACCGACTTAAAACGAGTCGTAATTGAATATAATTTTTGCATTTAAATTTTTAATTCACATAAGAAAAAAAGTTAATTCACATATATATAAGTGATTCTTCTGATATCGAAGCGTGAAAACAGTGATTTCAATTTTTAAAGGATACGTTTGTTTATAAAATTTAAACTAATTTAAAATCACATGAATATTTATGAGCTATTTATATGAACATAAAATTTTGTCAATTTTCAAATTATGCACACATTTACATTCTCAGATCTCTAGTCAGTTATTTGAGTCATAAAATTATTTTGGTACTTCTATTACAAGATTTCTGCTATTTTAAATAGAGAAATAATAAAAATATTCTTTACCTTTTCTAAAAATAAAATTTACTGAACTGGCACGTAAGCACATTCACATACAATTAGTAAAAAAAAAACAGTTCACTATAAAACGTTTCGTATTAAATCGTAGTCGAGTTCGTATTTCGAACGCGGGACGGGAAAGCACGCGTGCGTTCCGAACACGCTCCCAGCATCCACTAACGTTCGGAAAATGGAATGAACCGGTAACATCTGACGACAACATTTATTTTATTGCTTATCCGTGCTGGCAACTTATAATTTTTAATAAGCATTACAAAGTATGTATAGCTTGCTTATTATATTATCGCAACATTATTAGCAATGGATATTAAAGTGGTGTCATGATCATAAATACCGAATTGATGTTGATAAAGTGCATTCGGAAACAAGTAATATTATCAAGTATTGCACGATTCGATTGGTTTTTTGTTGGGTTGACGGATGCCATTTCTGGATGTTGCTTTGCCAAACGTTCAGATGAAAGTACTCATTAGTTACTTGCACTGATTTTTTAAGGCAAAAGTGATGTCAGATGCGGCCTAATAAATATAAATGTACTCCGGTTTCCGCTGTTTGTTTTTATCTACGTACTAACGAGGAGAAATTATTTTTAATGGGGTTCAATCGGTAATGCATTTTCCTTTCGATGTCTTATTAATTACTTCGTATGTCGATGTTTGTATGTCTGCGGTATTCGTGGTATCTGCGGTGTGTGCTCGGTAACTAGATCGAAAGCATACTGTATGGGTTACGACACTGTTCCTAGGATTGCATTTTTATTGATATTAAACATTACTTAACTCAATTAAATCGACTTAACTATTCGTAGAAATTCGTTTTTATAGACATTACATGTTAAGTTTTATTTAATCCCGTTAAAACATTTCATTTCAAATATTTCGTGCGATGTACATAGGTAATGGGTATTGAGTACTAAATATCACTATCTTTAACCTGCTTCCCTTCTTCTACATCCACAGCCTTCTTCATACACGCATGCTGCTTTCAGATTTTTTTTATCTTCGTGATCAGCCTGATCGGATAATATCCTATCTATTTGGTCAAATTGGTAATTATTATTACACATATTAATAACTTTCAATGTCAATATGTAAATTGATATGAAATAAAACACATTTAATGGTATTTAAAGTTATTTTACATACAGCTTAATATTATATTTTATGTACGCAATTAATGTATATAACGTGACTTTTATCTGCCTCTTCATATGTTTTATTTTATCTTTATTTTGTCATTTATTTTTAGTTCCATAAAAATACACTATAATGGCGGACTGGATTTTTTGTTACGTTTTAATTGGGAGTGTGACGTGGACATGTGACCTTTTATATGTTACGGAATCTTTCCATGGACTGCGACATGCCGCAGTTTGAAGGGTAAGCAAGTGCGACCGTTTTATTTACGAGTGTGTATTCTAGTGAACAGATATAACTATATACTTTTCGTTTTCGTCATCACATGAGACGTAGTTTGCTTCGTTTTGGTAGAGCTTACTCGCCGTAGACATTATGAAAATTTCTAAGTTCTGGAAGCTTCCTTGCGATGACTTTATTCAACGTCACAGTGATGAATGCTTAATCTTAAACATATTTTATAAAGAACGTCGCACACCAGTGAACTATATTCGAAGCAGTGAGTTCCAATCAGAGATATCTGTTACAGGGAACTTTCTTTAATATATTTTTATCTACTATTAACAAAGTTACGGTGTGTTGCAACGTGCAACTGTGTGGCAATCGTTTTGTTTTACGTTCCCGTTTTCATTTCAAATCTGTTTCTATCTGCTGCGCCCGCGGCGTTGCCTGCTTGTACGAGTAATAAAGATCGATAGGTTGATATATAGTATTGTGCAATTATTGTTTATTAACTAAGATGTTTAGTGCTTAATGAGATTAAGAAGGAATGTCCTTTTGAATTCACATTTTTTTCCGGAAATAGGTAGAG
Source organism: Mysoria ambigua (assembly GCA_018245875.1). NCBI lineage: Eukaryota > Metazoa > Arthropoda > Insecta > Lepidoptera > Hesperiidae > Mysoria > Mysoria ambigua. The sequence continues at coordinate 7,419 of DWEI01002997.1, read as the reverse complement.
TCAAGGTAGAATATAATATGATAAAGGTTGCTATAATTTTTGGGTGTGCTATTATTTTAATAATATAAGTATAGTTTTAATAGCACGTATTTATACGAGACAATTTAATATAGTTTTCAGTTGTTTCAAACTTACAAGTCATGAAGGTTTATTGTACAATAATTTTGTATAACATTACATTAAATAAACCCTTTACAATAAATACGTAATAAATTATCATTACTTCGCAATAACGACAAACCATAATAATATCGTTCTTACTTTTTATAGACATTTGCTTAAATAAAAATACATTTCAATTAATCATAATATTAATTTTCATATTTGCCAACATGCCGCTTACCGGACAGCTTTTATTTTAAGATCTGTCTCATAGTTTCCACCCTGTGTCGTCTTAGTGAGCAAATAGTCAACTGTACATAATTAATAATATCCAGTTGAGACTGGGGGCAACTAACCACGTGTACGAGTATATAGCTCTCTTGAACTTTCAGCGCATATAGAGCACCTACGTCAGCGGTACTACCCTCGCATGTCTGTGCAGTCAATAATTTTATATGCGGATGCGAATAAATCAAATCGACAATCAAATCGTCGTGTAACATGGTACGGTATTAATTATAGTCGTGACATCCTCTTGTCTTCGCTGGTCCATAAAGCATGGTAGAGTACCTTGGGAGCAAATCAGTTCTCATTACCGTTAGTTATTATAGTCTCCTTAACAACCATGCACAGTTATAACACAGTATCAATAAATAAATTATTGCTATTTGATTAATACAGTGCACGATGTAGAGCGATATGCGAACGATTTTAGACATGACGGTGAACTCTATGTCAATAATAGAACATTTTATTTTCGTAGTGTTTATCGAGTTTAAAAGAAAAATTGTTAGACATATGTTTATTACACAAGTATGACGGCAGTTGATTACCGTCCCACTGGTGCGCATAGGTTTTCGCTGCTGCAAGTATAATCTTGTAAGATACTTTACTGCACTGCACGAGTGCGGGTTAGATAGAGTGAGTACAGATTTATCGTTAACTCATTTAAAGCAATGTCAGCCTATTAAACCATCGCTACAGCGTTCGACGGGTTTCAACGACAGTTGGGTGACAGTATCTAACAAGGATACGTTATTCTTCGCGATACGATAACAATCCGGATAGGACTGGTTGCTTTAAATTAATACTTCAATGAACAATAATATTGTCCTTCTATTTATTTGTTTGTACGTAATTGTATACAATTTTCGTGATTTATATTTAGCTTCAACTAAATCTTTGGTAATGAAACACGATCTGAATGAATCCGTTAAATTGCCAATCAACTATCATATACATACATATAAATAATACCATACGAGTATAATAATATGTTTGGACAAAAATTGTCATTCCCATATTTCCGTTAATGATTGGCTATAAAATCATTCTTTATTTAAACGAAAAAAATACTGGCAACATGCAGACGGACCAGATAACAGATAGTGTCTGACAGTGAGTTGTAAGATAAAAAAGTTGCTAAGCTTTATTTTAAGGTTTTCAGAAAAATAATTTTAGTAAGATATCAAATAAACGACAGCCAAAATTTGAAAGTAATCGTGGAGTACGATGTGTGTAGCTACAAATTATCTTCGCAAATATAGTCGAAAAACAAACTAGTGGATATTAAGTATTATGTATATTATTTCGTAGAAGTCACCGTTGCACACTCGTTGATGTCTTTTCTATGAAACTGGTTACAAGTGAGTTCTAATAAGATGAATGTTTTATTAATCCGTCTCTAATATACAGTATGTATATTCTTTTACTAATAAATGTTATTTAATTGGAAAAAATATTAGAAAACATCAATTAATATAAAGTAATAATAGTTATTTAAGCATGTCCCATAATAGAATTATAGCTGCTGTGACCAATTAAAATCATTACATATACCTCAACGACTACTGCTCTAAAACAGATAAAGACAGATACTTAAAAATATATTGAATTTATTGTTAAACTTAAATAATATATAAATTAAAAATATATTTTTACAGCAATAAAGTTTTCTGTGTCAAATTAACCTCCAGTTGTAGAGTAAGGCGCTCTGCTACAAGGTTTTACAGTTTTAAAATATTTTATACATATTATTGTTAAATGAAAAGTACCACTTGACTTATTTCTTCACGGTGTGTGATACACTATAACTAGCTAAGAATTTTGTATTTGATATGCGGTAGATTTCCTTGTTTTGAAAACGTGTAAGTTTTGTTTTGAAACTTAGTAAAACAACTAAATAAATCCTATTTGATTCGTTAAAAATTGGCCCAAATTGGTCAGTCAAGCAGCGGTATTTGATTTTTTTTCCATTTACTCAAAATCAGGTTCAAATACATTCTTTGCCATAAGACGTTAATGTTTTGTATGAAGTTATAGAAATACTATTTCCGATTCCAGGTCTTATGATATTGCATAAATTACAAATACAAAATTTTACTATTTTAATTCCATATTACGTTTTGGTATTTTTAAGTATAATACCACTATTTTCATGAATAAAACATGTAAAGGATATGCACGGTAATACCAAACTATCAAAACTAACCATTTATAGGAAACTGCTATATAGACTTAACATTGCCCGGCTTGGTATATGATAATCTACGCTTTAGCAAAACTTGGAAAATCCGGCTATGCGAGCTGGCAATACCGCGAACGGTTAGCGATAATCGATAAATATTTTTTCAATACCCTGGTTGTAACAATATTATGAAAAGTATAATAAAAATGTTTATATTCATAGAGCCATGTAGAGCAAGGGCTTCTTGTGATTTTTAACAGACTTTCAATTTTATTAGACAAAAGACATCATGCAACCGATACTTGTTATTGACGATTTCCAAAAATGTTGTGCATAATATACAAATGTGGACTTATGAATGGAGCGCAAGACAATTTCTAGAATATTTACCTGAACGTTAATAACGAGATGATTTGTCACATGATCTCTGCAGCATTGTATTTTATAATCTTTATAACCACATTTGTTACTATTGCATTTATCTTGCATAATCGATTTACTTTAAAATAACATGTGATATATTTCTTCGCTACGCTCGCAATTCTCGTGCAATGGAACACGCACCTGGTGTAGAAGCCTTCGGAGGACACAGCGAATAGAATGCATTATTTTATTCGTGCAGCTATACACGCGCTGCTCAAATAAATATCTTTTGCTGAACAAGATTCGCTTTCTTCCTCACTCGGCGCCTAACGGCTGTTCCCGGCTGTGTCGCCCAATAGTTATCACCTGGGAACGAATGGCTGCTAAACTTTTTCTTTTGGTCAAAAAACTAAATTGGATTTCATTCCGTGAGATTGATACTATAGTTTATTTTATATTTATACTATTCAGGTTCCCGAACTTAAATTATCTAGTAGTGGTTCGGAATCTAGGTATGTGGCCGGTGTAGAGCCATAAACTCATTACCTATTCTATGGTGTACTTCTGTTTCTGCCTCTTTGAGAGTACAGGCGTGAACTTGCGTTGTTTCAAATTATTATTAAAATGAATATAAAGCTATTTACTACGATATGATGATAGAGATTTTTTTCCCCTTTAACATGTTTAAAAAGAGAAGGGGATACATATAATCGACGAGTTCCTGCTACGCAGTGGAACTGGGTTTGTAGCAATTCATCAAATGATTTGCAGAAACAGAAGTCAATTAAGGACATCATCACAATTTTAAATCAACATCACTATCACCTAATATGACATCGTTGGACATGGGACTTCTAACAGAGGGCCCGTTGGTGAAGTGCCCCATAACATACATCACAAGCCTTAGACAATACTATGAGTATTATTTTACTACTTCAAAAATATTTAAGTATATCCAATACCTTTTCAGGTACATCCTGTGAATTAAGCATCCGTATTTAATACATTCATATAACATTTCATGATGTAATAAATGAACTTACCCGCACTTGCGACCACACGGACGACTAATAAATATTAAAATTTCTAAGCGATACATTTCAATTTATTACGAGTTTCAATTGGTCATGATTAATGATAATCTAGACATATAAGTATATTTTTATGATTATTTATATATATTTTAATCCTCAACTTTGTTAAGTTATGGCTCATTACATTATCATCATCATCACCGTTCTATTTATCTTTTATAAATTATGTTCTTCTAAAAACAACTGAACTATATCAGTCTATATAAGTATAACTTTCATTAATAAACATGCACCTATGAAGTTCATTTATTAACTAATATATTATATTATTTGTAGATGTCTTGATACTTCTTCCAGACGTAATTAAAGGTAGTAATTATGTCAATTAAATGTAGAACTGTCACGTTTCTTCTATGTTCATCATTATCTGTCCCAGAATTTGAAACCAGGACTGTTCGATTGGCAGTCGTTCTTGCAACCACACGACCAATCGCTCGTTTACCGACCAACGAAGCATTAATTTAAAACTATAGTTCTATATATCTCAGCTTGTTTCTTAGATTTCTTAGACAAAAAACCCTATAGCAGTATAAAAGGTATCGTTCAAACTGACGACAGGCAATAACAATTTAAAATAACGGCTAGCGATTCTAGATAATATTATATATAACAACAACTGCAGTACCGCTTGCCGTTGTAATGGGCATACTCTTTGAATTGAATAGATCTTTATGATGGCATCCGCTTGATCGACGGCCTGACAATCGGACTGACAGACGGACAGCGAACAAACTCATGGGTAGCCCGCTAATGATACATTTTTGACTCGACATGAGTTTAGTAAAGAGTTACTAACACGGAAAACGTGTCAACTTATAAATTATTTATATATGGAAGATTCAGGTCGCCATCAAGACGGTATCTTAGGTTATTTAACTGGTCCAATTTCTTTATTAATTAAATTGTGTTCAATTAGTATAATGTTCTAACTAATATTTAACAAGTGAGGTAACATGAGTTAACATATGCATATATATATAATCTGTGTTATTTGGTGAATCGTGGGAATGATCTGCATTCGTCTGCCTACCCCTTCGGGGATTACAGGCGTGAAGTTACGTTTTTTTTTTTTGTGTTATTTACGTACAAATATTATCATCCTAACGATACCTGTGTCTAAAAGTAGAAAGATTAATAGTCTTAATAATAGAAACGATCATATGAAAAGTTGTAGTATTGTCCAAATAATGTATTGTAATTCTAAATGCTCTCCCCATAGTACTCCGACTCTATCCATACATTCTCAGATAATTTCTTAATATAGAGATTTATTTTAATTTCCATTAAGCAGTTATCTCATTAATCAAACAGGTGTCACTTCAGTCGCACTGCGCATAAATTTGCAGTCTGCGAGATGGAAAGGTAAAGATTTTCAAAGTACAAGCACTTTGTAATTAATTAAGTAAATTATTCACATCTTAATCAACTCTACATTCTAGTCTACATGTACTCTAAATAGATCGCAGCAGTGTTAAGTATTCCCGGTGGAAAGCTTCCTAAGCTAGATTATTCTATTATAATTTGGTTAAAATTTTGTAGTTTTTCTAAGAAAACATTTTCTCATATATCATCAAACTTTACCGGATTTATCGCGTAAGCAAAAGCTTGTTGTAGCAACGATTTTTAGTTTTAAGTCTGTTGTACGAGTAGATCACAATATTGATAAGCTGAAGTCCTCATTTCATAGGAATAAGATCTATGACTATGTTCATTAATTTAAGGAGTTGCAAGAGGATTCTATTGGACTTGGCTTAAAATAAATAATTATATGTATATTTTTTGTTATATGATACGCTATATCATCTGCAACAATTCCAACTAATATGAAGTGATGTAGCGTTTTTAAACGCACTTAACGCCTATGAAACTTGTGTACTCTATATTTTAAGCTCTGTACACAAAAACTGCTATAAAAAGTTCAGAAAACTACATTACGCTAGTCTATTACAAATATTGTACCATACAATTTTGGAATTTTATTTCAGTTTTATGTGCTGCGTCTCAAAACATTTTGATCAAATAGTCTCTATAAATTGATTAGAAACGTGGGCTCCACAGGTTCAGCGTCGCAGGTGTACATGTACTTCTGCGTTCATGAATTTATTCATCCGTTCGCTGGAATTACCGTTACGGTGCGATTATAGAGTCGCCGTTTTTCACTGTATTGTATGTAATTCACGTAAAATTAGTGTGTTTTTATTCATCTATTGCATTATATCTGTTTTAAGATAGAATTTATTTACGTAACTTTCATTGTTTTTTGAGTTTGAATGCTTTTGTATAGATTTTTATCGTTCGTTTGTGCTAATAACTTAGAGGAAAAGGTCACGACAACGGTGTCAGTATTGCTAAAACCGTTTGAGACGATCTGTTTGAGAGGATCTGTTTCAGCCACAGACCGCAGCTTTCCCTAATATCAGAACCGTGTATGGTCTTCAGAAAAAAATGATATTTTTTATGAAATAATTAAGTTATTAACTTTTTGCAGCATTATATATTAGTCCCTCTTTTCTTTTCACTTTCTATACGTGTCATTTTATAAAAATACTTAAGAACAACTTACATAAAAATATATATATTTTATACGTAAGGTAATATTTAGTATCAGTAATAAATCATTAGGCATATATTTAGAAAATTTTAAGGAGACATATAAATTTATAAAGGTTATCATTGCAGTTGCATTGCATGTGTAGAATATATAATCCTCGTATGCATTCGTTGCAAAGACGACAGATTATTATGCTGCACTTATAGTTTTGTTTTTTAAAGTGGATTTGTTCTTAACATCGTGACTTTGAGCTTTGACAGTTATGTACATACTTTATGCATCTCGTGATAAGAACTAGTTAGTCGGGTCCTATTACAGCATATAATGGTTTATCTTCGCTTTAATTTCGGTTAAAATAAATACATAATAAATATAGGAGTTTATATTACAGTGCTTTTTTGCTATCTGTACCCGAATCATCTTTCAAATAACATGGTAACTGAATACGTTCGTTCACACCGCGTTTTGCTAGTGTTAGATGAGAGGTACATTACGAAACAGATCTTTATACATACGGAGACAGACACATGCACACGCAAGCGTACATATACAAAGAATAGTCAAAATCCCCATAACATGCGGTGAGAATAAATAATAATAAATAAATATCTCGGGACATCTCCACACATGGCCACCTTATCCCAAAGTAAGCGTCAAGAGAGCTTGTGGTATGGTCACCAGGCGGCTGATAAACTACATATATACATATGAATATACACTTAAATAGTTTTTTTTACACCCAGACACGGAACAAATATTTGTGCTCATCACGCAAATATTTATTCTGGGTGGGAATCGAACCCACGAGCCCCGGCGCAACGGTCAGGTTCACTAACCGCTGC
>DWEI01002996.1:0-13426 GCA_018245875.1 Mysoria ambigua | reverse complement strand
TGGTTTAAATGAATAGCCTTTAATCCCATCGATATAACTAATTCCGATCCTTTTGATACTGTGAGATATGGTGCGATGCGGTCGTGTGTATAGTTTAGATACTTATATGTATATACTTTCACTTGGATTATAATGGATAAAGCATAAAGGAAGAAGCGTCAAGTGGAATATGATCGTGTGGGACCTGCGGCGCCGTCGTGCAGCGTGCGCGCGGCGTCGCGCGGGTCGCGGCGCACGGGCGGCAGGCTGTGCAGCGCGCGCGCCGGCTCCAGCGTGGTGCTGGACAGGCTGCGCTGGTACACCTGCGGCGAGCTGCGTCTGCGGGGCCGCGGCCAGCGCTCTTACACGGTCGGCTTCACACGCGACAGTCGATCCGATAAATATCGGCCACTGTACGAGAAGGGACAATAAAATAAATGAAAAAATCACCTTGAGCTGCTTTTGGTGGTATCCGAGCTCTCCGCGGGACTCCAATCGCCGACCTGCCGGAGATATTCCTCGCTGCTGCTCGCTATTGACTCGGCGAGTTCCCGCTCTCGTAACTGTAGGGAATACATTATAAACTTGGGCGACCACTCTGTGCGATTGGAGCAGCACTAAAACGTGGTCGATCTACTAATGGTCAAAAGTATCATACGAATATAAGTTATAGTTAAGAACAACAACGCAATATGAGGCAATAATAATTCAAATAACTTCGCTACATGATACCTTGTTCTTTTCGGCCATTAGGTGGTTTTGATCTATCCTGAGCCAAATGAGTTCGTTTGCGAGATCTTCAGCGGTGATCTTGTTGGGCCATGCGACAGGGTTTTGTGAAAATTTGCCCGTATTGTGGCTCCAGCTCTCGTCGGGCGAAGATTCGTTTGCTTCTTGATGAATAAGGCTAGGTTAACAATTACAAATAGATAAGTTAATTTGAATAAACATATGGTATTTAAATTGTGGATTAATAATATCGAATAATACGAACTAGGCGCAGCTACTAACACTGTCCGCCTAAGTGGTGCGAAAATCTGTGCTCTGTGAAGGCCAACCCGCATGACCAGCATGGGGATTATGGGCATCACCCTTGGGGAGAAGCTGTGTCCGGCAGTGGAGTGCAATAGACTGACAATGCTGACGATAAAACAACTTATTTACTATAAACAATAGTTTCCATCAACTTGCACAAGAGTCACTTGTTCCGATGTCGCTATCTCACCTTACGTTGGACTGCTTCACCGGTAACTCGGTGATGTTCTGAGTTTTAGAAACTCGTCGTTTGCCGTACGTCTGCGCGGTCGAGCCATCCAAAATAAGATTATCGCGTTTTTTCTCCAAGCTGAAACAATAATTATCTGTGTTTACATGAAATGATAAGTGATAATTGTACATTGAGAAAAAAAGAAATACTATTTTTTACCTGGAAATTGGCAAAGACTGAGTCGCCCGCAACTGTCGCGTCTTCTCCGCCTCCTCTTGTATCAGCATATTCCTTAAATTGTAGTAGAAAAATCAAACATGTGTACAAAAACACAAAAAAAATACATAATTGAGAGGGATTTTATACTTATTATTATTATGCGCCAGGCGATGAAAACTATCCATACACATTTATTAAGATTATTAGTAGACAAATAGACAAAGAAGACCAGCAACGGAGCGTGACGCGATAGACCCGGTCGGGCACGGCGACCGTGCAAGCGGCGGCTACTCACAGCTGGATGTCGATGATGTTCTTGAGCTGCTCGATGCTGGACTGGCGGCCGTCGAAGGGCGCGGCGGGCGGCGGCCGGCTGTCGCGCTGCACACACACACGCGTCACGCGCCCGCTCCGCGCTCGGTCACGGGCGGGGTTAGTGCCACCGGGGGCTACGGATTGTCTCACAATGAAACATACATGTGGATCCGTTTGTTGGAACATTCGTCACTGCTCTGGTGTACAGAACGAGACGTTGGCTCCTCCATGCTTACGATTTTATTCGTTCGTCATATAAGATTGCTTTATAATCGTTTAAACATCGAAGTTACTTTTACAACAATGCAGCATATACACTTGTTACTTTTGCATAGTAATATTGCAAAAATATTACTATTATAATTAGAAACATTTAATGATATCACAACTAATAATATTCACAAACAAGCTTGCAAACAAAACCTGACAGACCTCGTCCGTGTGTTTGGGAGGGGGCAGTCGTCTTCTCAGCTCGGGCAGCGTCTTCCTGAGCAAGAATCCTTTGGCGACCGCCTGGAAGAGCACGACGCCTTCTCGCAACTTGACGAACCATCGGCGCACGCGGCTGCCCCGGAACCATGCCTGCAGCCGCAGCGCCGCCTCCTGCCGCAGCACCAGCCAGTGCCTGCGCAGAGAGGATCGCTTGAACCCGAGTACGACAGGCTAGGGAGCGACACGGGTCAGGCCGCGCGGCGTACCGGCAGTAGGCCTGGATGACGAGCGAGGCGCGGCGCAGCGCCAGGTAGCGGCGCCGCTCTAGCACGGCGCGGAACCAGCGCTGGATCGTGATGATGGACGCCATGATCTGCTGGTGCAGCCGGTACTCCAGCTTCGTCTGCTCGCTCTCGCGCATGAAGATCTTCGTCGCACCTGCACCGACCGTCGAATCTTTATTATTTATTAATGTTAATGTAAGTGCGCAAATATATCGCAATCTTATAGTTAATGGTATATTCATTGAAATGCGTCTATTGAATGAAATTGACATTAAATAGCTTCGCTCGTTAACGTTATATAATCTGGCTCACCTAGTTGATAGTTATCCCTGTCCAAGTTTAACGTGGCCAGAAAATGCCTGACGTCCGACTGCGAACTGAGCAGACCCTTCGGCAATAGGATCCTGTACAGCTGAATGAACTCCTCGTACGTCAGGCGCACGTTGTAGCCCGCCTGCCGGATACGGACCGTCTCGAGCATGCCCGTATACCTCAATTGTCTTTGAACCGTATCCTCGTCGAAAACGTTGGGAATCTTGTCACTATTCGACTTTATGCATCTGTAAATATATCGAGTTGACAACTTAGATAGTTAAGAAAAAAATCGGTTTCAGGTACATACTAAATTTAGAGAACTACTACACTAGGGACACCGAAAAATACTATTGAATAGGAAATGTTTTAGATTCATAAATAAGGTACATTCGTAAAGTTGTAACCTGATGAAGAAGGGGTTGGCCTGGTTCAAGGTCTCCATGAGCGCGGCCAGCGAGTGCTGGAACTGCGCGGCCACGGTGAGCGGCTGCTTGCGCTTGGCGGCGGGCGCGGCCGTGCGCCCCGCCAGCGTCTTCACGCTCTGTAGATTTTTCAGCCCCTTCTTAGCGCGCTCCCGCGGCCTGAACGACTTGTTCTTCCTGCCGACACGACGCGTCGATACAGATCGGCTCGCTGCGCACGCACGCCGACCACCGTGTAACTAAGCCCCACATTCAGCGGTACATGCGATTGAGTAGAAAATTTGCGACGGAACGTGGACGGGAAGCTGAATGTGATGATCGGTCTCAATTATCTAAGTGCAAGAGGCGACTATGCGACCGCATCGACCCCTAAAATTACCACTACACACATAAAGGTAGAAAAGTATTAACACAACAAAGGGAAATAATCACATAATATTAGAACCCATGGCCGACACCATACATGATAAATAGTAACCCAAACCGAAGGCCGAGGTTTCATCAAACAAAATGTACACTAGCTTTCTGTTTTAACTCTACTTTGCAAGGAGATGAGAGATCGTCGGTCATTTAATTAATCGAAAGCTCGAAGCATGCTCATTCTGCTCGCGCGTGAAAGGCGATGTGGGAAGAGTGACAAAATAAAGTAAAACAGAAATAAAAGGGCAGTAAAAAAAACAAATCCGAGCGGGACGTCTCGCCCCGGGCCATCGGGTATTTTGTTTGATGAAGAGAGAGTGCGAGACAGGACAGGCGGCGTGTAACCGGCGGCGCACGTACATGACGATCTGGCTGGCGCGCTGCATTACGTCGGTGTCGTCGAAGCAGCGCTCGTCGCGCTCGCGTTCGAGCCTGCGCGTGCGCGTCTCCGCGATTCTATAATGTTTGGTGCCCTTCCCCCCGAGGCGCGGCGCGCTCGCGCCCTCTACGCGCGCGGCCGCGTCGCGAGCCCTGCCCGGCGCCCGGTGCGCCGCTCTGTCCGCCGGGTCGGGGCAGAAGGGAGACAACGGTTACAAATTAATCAAACAGAAAACAAAATTAAAAAATCGGAACCGAGCGATGGGTGACGTCTGCGACGCGCATGCATGACGAGTCGGGGCGCCCGCTAGATGCGTGTAACATAAAATATATGCTAGAGTACTCTAGGTAGCTAGCTAGTAGTTAGCGAACGTAACCGGAACGACTACTGGTAAGAGGATGGTATTCGAAGTAGATGCAGGACTGTGTTTAGATCTATGTTGGTAGTTTTGTACGGCGCGCTCTCCGATGGCGATGAACTTCCGCACCGACGATAAACATAAAATCCTCGTTTTCTAATCACAGTCCCAGATCTCGAGTTACAGTAGGTGAAATAAATAATTCAATAAAAATAAAAAATCGATACAACAAGATCCATGCGTTAGGTGCACATATAATAAAGCATGCCATAAACGGTGACTTACGCAATGCGGTTGATTGCGAGATTGATTGACGATACTGTCACCAGTTGGCTGAGCAGAGACATTATATTACGTCACATAACATTATTAGCGAAAGCTTTCATAGACATATCTGTATAATATAATAGAAAAAATTAAGTTTCATCATATACAATTTAAATGCAGTACTTTTTAATTCATTTAAATTTTAATGCGATCAATAATCATTAATTTGAAGTGTTAATTTGTCAACAATTTTGAAAAGGTTAATGGCTCGTATCATTAACGATATTATTCGTAACTTATGCACTAACACAAAATCACAGTTACAACAATTTCAACAGCACAAAAGTCAATATCGGAGTACTGACCTGACGACGTTGTCGTTGGGAGCGTGTATCGAGGCGCGGGGCACGCGCGCCGCCCCGTCCACCCTGTGCACGCGGTGCCGCGTGCCCGCCTCCATGAAGGCGAAGTACCCTCTGTGTAAATTAATCGATGGGTTATTACGAAACATTTCAATAAAACGAGGGATTACAACAGTCAAATCTGTAAGCCGTGCAGCGTTCGCCCCCATGAAGTGTTAATATGGAGCACAACGATGTTAATACGACGACGTATGAGCAATATGTAACATACTGCCACAAATATATTAAACGGGCGAACCCAGGCGGATGAAACAGAACTGTGAACAGAATCTCTAAATCACAGGGTGAAGTCGGGCTAGCGGTGGGACGTAGCGAGCTGCGAGCCGACCTGAAGAAGGCGCGCACGATGGCCCAGCGGAACACGGCCACCGGGTCCACGCCCACCAGCTCGCGCACGAACGCCAGCGACGAGTTCTTCAGCACGCTCACGATGTCCTGCCTCATCAGATCCAAGTTCTTCTCCCGCATCACTGTCACCTTTAAAACATATCAAATAAAGTTTATATAATCTCCGTTATGTATAACTACATATATCTGTTAAGTAGATAATCTGAGAGACAACAGATATTGTTACAAACATTATTTTACATACTTTACTAAACAATTAGTGTGCAATAATAGGACAGTTGACTTTTGGTGATGGATGCCAATGGGCACTTTGTCTTGTTGAGTTATGGTAAAAAGTAATGACAGATCTGCTAGCGAACTAAATTCATCATCATCCGTTAAAATCCACCGATCCACGGTCTCGCTTGAGGTGGTTTTGTCCACAACCCTCACCCGTGGGCACGCGGGACGGGGGGCGCCGGCTCATTATCGTTAAAACCGATGTTTAATTCACCTGATACTTGACGCGGCCCGCGTAGTGTCGCACCACGAACGCCGGCTCCCGCCGCTGGGGCTTCTCGTAGAACGGGTTGTCCTCGTGTACAGAGTTGAACTTCTGCAGCAGAGTCTCGTTTGTGGCCCAAGGAAAACTGCAAGTACAGCAACATTCCCTTGTTCATTCCGAATATTTCAAATTAATACAAAAATCAAACATTCTGTTTAACAACCATAAAGGCTATTTGTTTCAGGCGACATTTTGGGCTATATTAAGCTAAAAAATACGTACGCGTGAATAGCACAAGAATGAAAATTATTAAATTTAATCGACGTTGGATCAGCGCAGTGCTTGGTCCTCGTATTTGAAGTAGAGCTGTCTCTCCACAAGTGTAAGTATAGATTTATAATTGTTTAAAATTTTAGAAGATATATATATGTAAATACTCACTTGCACTGATCATCTAGGACGCACAGCAGCCCACCGGGCTTGCCCTCGATCAGCTGCAGACAGCCGGTGTTGTCCGAGAAGCCGATGTCCGTCCATCTGATGCCCTCTCTCCTGTACTCCTCTTGCTCGTATTTAAACACGTGCTGATTGAAATAGTACTGCAGGTGCTCGTTCGCGTAGTTGATGCACAGCTGCTCGAAACTGTTGTTCGGACCAAAATCCTCGAAGCCGAATATATCGAGAACGCCTGGAAACGTAAAAAGTAATAGCACGCTTAAGCCAGCATCCAGAAGTCAGTGATGGTACTTATAGTTTCGCAATCGAACAGACTAGAATAGAACGCTAGTCGTGGCTGGATTGGCATATTTAATTTCTTCGAAACTCGGCTTGTAAAATTTTTAAATGAATAAATGCGAATCGACTGTAGACAGGCGGAGTTTACAAAGCATAAAGCATACTTCCATGCCGTACCACCAAACCCAACTATCTGCCTACTATTCACCATCAACAAATTCCGCTTATCGGATAAAAGCATTAACTGGTTGTTCATCCAAAACATGGAGATACTACTTGACAATTACTCATATGGTGTCACACTATATTACCTATTTTGGGCATTGACACTACGATTGTCTTAATACAATTGATCCCGTTTAAGGTAAACCATTATTGCAAATTCTACTCATAAACACAAGGAAAAAGCTAAAGTTAAATGTGTATTTGAGAATTCCTTTCGCGATGGCATATTCACTGTAAGTTAAATTTAATTCAAAATACATGATTTTACAATTTTATCACAGTAGCTAATGCAACTACAACATTACTTATATTTTATCAAGCTGTCAAGTTGTTGTAAACAAAGTTGCCGTTCACAATCATTGTCATCATCATCAGTATAAGTGTATACTTATCATTAACGATAGGGGTATCTCTAAGGGTAATTTGCTCATAATCCCGACGCTGGGCATCAAGCCCTGTTGGTAATTGCAGAGTTGTTAAATTGCAATTAAGCTGGGCAATTTAATTATAATTCCAAATCCGTTAACAGGCGTACAAAACTATAGTGTTCGACAAGTGACATATGATAATTAGTTACGGGTTACGAGGGAGCTTAAGTAAATCCACACCTATGCTATGTCCCTGATGTTCCCGGAGCGTGTCCTTTTTGGAGAGCAGCGCGTGGTTCACCTGCATCACTATCCAGTCGAACAGGGCACCGTACAGGCACTTGGCCATCGCGTCGCGGGTTGCAATCGCCTCTGGTAGCCTGTAATGTTTATACTAACGATTAACATAATATATGAGTATCAACGCTTGCTCTGTGCAAGTTGTCCGTCTTGACTCTCCCACAAGTTTCAACCAGTCCCCACAAATATTGGAACTTCATAATATTTAATTGTTGGATGAGATATATAATGCAATACTCATATAACTACAAACAGTCATTGTATTCGGTTGAAGTCAGAAATGTTGTCAGAAGTTATTGTAGTCATAAATGTATTCAGTTGAAGAAATATGCTTTTGATTCCTACCTCTTAACAACATCTAAATATCCAAGCTATGCCTGTTAATATCGCCATTAAAACAATAAAGGCTTGTAATATCTTTTCCCAGGAGCAACACACCCGATTTGTGCCTAGTGTATATAAATAACTTTACCACCTATTATAGAGGATGTATAACACAATGGAACAGCAGGTGTGCTAAACTGCTCTGCACATCCTCGCCGAAACATAGATGTCAATGTATGTGGCACCTGTAGTTGATAACGAGCGTTTCGCCCGAAGCCCGGGCCCGCTTGGACGTCAGGGCGGCCAGTAGCGTCTCCTGCTTGACGCGCAGCAGCGAAGATATGAGTGACACGACTTCTGGGTTCCGAACGCCCACAGCCTCGTCGTGATGGTATGACTTGCGCTGCGGCTGGAACTCCACATTACCTGGTTGTGGTGGAAGAAGTGTTATGTTCAAGTTAAAAATATCTAAGATGAAATATCGCGTCATAACTAATGCACATTAATTAAGCATGTAGCACAATTAACTGTGGATGGTAAGTTTGTAAAATATGCAATTAATCACATTATTAATATTTAAAAGAGAAATTAAGTTGAAGATGACTTGAATATTTCACTGTGGAATGTATTTCAAAATTTGTCTGGTTAACATGTGTTCATATTATACAGATTATTTGTGCAAGTGAACAATTTATTTTAATATTTAATTTGATAACAATATATAGTATAAAATTTACGTTGTCTACATAAGGGAAACATGCAATTATAACATAATCAGTACATCAAGCCCATTCACAAGTTTCTAAGATAACCTGATAGTGATAATTTTGTAGTAGTTAGAACTTATTATTATGCATTTTATGAACTATACAGTAATTATATATAAATTTACCTCTGACGATTTGAAGGAAGGTGAGTTATTAGCAAGTGCAAATGATATATCAAATAATAAACAAGGATCACAGTCATTTAAAAACATGAAGAATATGAAAATTAATGATAATTATGCACTTGATTTGAAAATATTCATAACTACAGGTTGTTGACACGAGCTACAGAAAAAAATAAGTTCATTTTTATCTAGAGAAAGCAATGAAATGTTTTCATAATGACATCTTGAAGTGTTATGATAGCAACAAATTAAACTGGAAGTACAGAGTCAATCAACTGAATGACACTTTACTTATCTCTACATGACATAAGTGTAAGCGATTACCACTTATAATGCACTCGGAGATAGCCAGCTATTTAATTTTGGGCAAAGATATGATATTACATAGACTTTATCTGGTCTCAGATATATTCAATGCACCGATAAATGTAATCACACAATATAAATTGGCACATATATAAGATATTATGAAGTGGTTATGGAAAATGATGAACTCACCCAAAAGCAGTACAGCCGAGAGGACAGCAAACAATCGCCGCTGTTTGTCTAATGTAAAGCCGACCATGTCCATGGACTGCTTCAACCGAGAGAACTCGTACTGTTCATCGACACCGGGCACAACACTACAACCGGTCTTTGATAGATAATTATATTTGTCCACACTTAAAAGGTGTAGCTGTTCCTTTTCTTGTTCAGAAGCACCAGCGAGTAGGTAGTAAAACACGTGGTAGTTCCTCTCGTTGCGACCCTGGCTACATATTCTGGACTTCTCCAGAAGGTATTTTTGCACCACAGCACCATGCACCATACCATTCTCCTTGTAGTTAACTTGAATAAACTTCCCGAAACGACTGGAATTGTTATTGTGGGCAGTTTTAGCATTGCCAAAGGCTTCCAGCACCGGCCCTGCGCTTAGTATCGTTTGTTCCACTCCGCTTCCATGAGATCCTTTTTGACTGAGTGCTGTTAGATGATGCAAAAGAAAATTTGTACTCTCCGTCTTACCGGAACCACTCTCTCCACTGATCACTATACACTGGTTGGTCCTCTCTCGCAACATGCAGTGGTACGCTGCGTCAGCTACGGCGAAGATATGCGGTGGGAGGCTGGAGCCGATCCGTTTGTTCTGATATAGTTTCACATATTTCGGATTGTATATAGGATAGAACTTGAACGGATTTAGTGCTATGAGAATGGATCCCACGTATGTGTAGATGTATCCGGCGGCGAACCTCGCTCGAAGGTTATCCAACAGCGTCTGCTCGTTCAGCTCCGGCAGCTGACAAAGGTCCGGGTACTCGCGGTCCTTCGGCTGGTAGAGGAACCTCTGGAAGTAGTCCTTTATCAGCTGCGGATCCACCGAGAAGTTCTCCATCCATGGCTCGTCCGGTATCTTTTCTCTCAAATAAAACCTGCAAAAACACACGAATATTTTCAATGAAAACATGAAATCGACACTGAAGCGTGACACAAATAGATTTTAAATTACTTTTGGGTCATGATAGGTTGATGAAATCTAAATGTTTATGTTATTTATTATTATAATTTCGGAGCGCATATTTGCGGCGAACGGCAAAATTTAAGTTTGATTGGCAGGATGGCTGTTATCACACTGCACGCCGGCGGCAGGAAGAGTGACTCATGCGCACCAACAATATCCCCAGCCACTGTGCGAGAGCCCTTTCGTTAGATCAAGTTTATTTCCAATAATGTAAAATTATCGCAATCAATCCCTTACGCGCTAAACTCGATTATTTCATGTATATCGCCCCAGTAGACGTTAATTATAGCGCTGTTATTGCTCTCGTATTCATCGCGGCAAGAAAATTGTCCGCAATTATATATTCTCACGTGTAAAGTGAATCACAAACAAAAGGTTTATAAAGATCGCTGCGTACATACATTGAATGTTTGTGTGATGACATGGCAAGCGTTGAACTGGATAAAACGTGAAATGAATATAAAAACCTCAAATCAATTCATATTGAATACGCCGATTGAATTTTATAGAATTCGGTTCCGAAAATGTACAGCTATATCGTGAAGCAAAAAATATATAAAAATATATAGTGTGAAATCGAACGAACCAGGTAATTAATTTGTTGGTGTGTCAATTCGGAAAGAAAATTTAAATTATCCTGAACAAAAATACACGACCATTACCTAGCGCGTGTTGCTGCCTAGATACGAGTAAAAAAAGAAAATAATGTATCGATAATAACAAACCAAAAGTAAATGTAAACAAGCATTCCGACCACCGCGACCGGCAAGGCTAAACGCGTGTCGTTCGCCGCGGCACCGCGATAATTGCGTAGAGCGGAGCGCCTTCAGCATTGTTACGCTAATTACCTCGACAGTCGAGGAAAATAATAACCGGCGATACGATACATTCAATAAATACCGTACGACAAACAGACAGACGCACGCACACGTACAAACCCAACGTAACCATGTTCTGCGCGTTAATCTTTTGGTATTTCTTAACATTCCTGTTTCCCGCGTCACGATTAGCGAAACCGGAAGGACGTCCTCGTATTAGGGGCTGATAATACTACCGCCATAATTGACTGATAGAGTGCACTCATTGTAAGTAACGTGACTCGCAAATGTCGCACTGGTATGCGTCACTTTTTAAATTTCACATGTGGAAATTGACAAGAAACAAAACGCGTCACACTAATCCGTCATTAATCATACCTACTAATAGCTAACAATGAGTCAAATGGGATAAACTTAAAACTTAAAATACACAAACTAACCAGAGTGTCAAATATTCCAAAAAAAACACGCCGTTACCACTGTAGTGTTCGTCAATACAACATATGAAATTATTTTAATTCCTCTATGCAACTCGACTATCTAAAAACTTTACGATCGTTATTTGTTACAGGTATGAGACAAAAACTAAATTGCCCCTTTTTGGTAAACCAAAGCGTAACAGAACAATACAGAAATGGGAGGAGGCAACGGGACAAGATATAGCGACAGAGACAGATCGCGCACAACGCCCTCGATATTCACTTAAAACCTCAAACAACGTGCAGAAGAAAACAGGACGTTAGGAAAGATGTTTAAATAACAATTAGCGTTGCGACTGTGGCATCTGAAGCTAGAGTTGAATGCCGTCGTTTTTGGTAAATAGGATTGCAGCTTACATTTGTATTTTTGTACTTGTATTCCTTATTGCTCTGTCCTTAACTGTAGAACACTACCATCATGGTGTAAAAAAATTCCTTTCTTAACTCGAATATTATACATTTTATTGTTGTCTAATGTTCGTGGGTTTGAACAACGAATGCACGTCATACCTGTAGTACTGGCCGGAGTTGTTGTTGGGCCACAGCATCATGACGGCGACGGGCGACTCGTTGGGCCCGAGCCGCCTCTCCTTGCACTCGCCGCTGACCATGTCTCCCACCACCTAGGCACAGGGTACAATAAGCTGGTACATATGAATAAATTGTTGACATAAGTAGTAAGTTGGTCCAGCGGTCAGTGACCAAATACTTAGTCGATTTCCATCAACAATTTTTTTTGTGTGATTACCATGAGAATATGAATTTGTTTATTTATGTACTCATTTAGACTTTTTCCCTCACAAGGCTTTCAAGATCAAGGCATGGAATGGAGATCGAGTGGTTTAAAAGAACAAATATGAAACATGTGATATCAACCCTTCTATCGTTCCACTGAATAAAAAAGTAATAAAGAAGAGATCTATAATGTCAGTGTGTATTTTTGTCTTCGCACTCCATAATTTAACTTCCCCCTTTGAAAAGTACATCACAAAAATAGAACTTGCACCACACAGATTTTGTTTCTACATGTATGGGGTCACTGAATTTGAATGTACGTCATCACCAACAACCCTCATAATCTGCCACGCTGATCAAGTGCGTGTTGGCAGAGTCGATAGAACAGATGAAGCGTTATCCCGACTACGTCCTCACACTGGTTGGCTTTCCGGATACATGTACCTACTTCGCACGGTCTTCGGCAATACAATAGAATATATGTACATATTGTATATTCGTTATTGCAGATCGGATCCGGACGGGAAGTGCAACGAGCACAATACAAAACAATAATAATGGTACACTTGTAAATGACGTACAAGTATCGAAGTGATTTTGTGTTGAATGTGAAGTGGTGAAGTGGAATCCCTTACTCAGATTAGCCGACATCTGGCTTGTTTGCAAGGAAATCGCAATACTCGGAATGCTTTCGACGTGATGCACAAAAAAACAAATTAATCTATATGATTCATCAATTGAACATGTTACGCGGAATAGTCTTTTTATACAATGAAGTACAGTTAGTCAAGCAATGATATAATGATTATTGTCTGTATGTCTGTAACGTAAAGCGATACTATATATGGGTGTGGGTGTGTCGAAGTTAAGATGTGTCTAAGTGGTTAAGTAGTGGGTAACAAAGATACCACAATAGATACATATAAATATTTTTTAATATTGTTCAATTTTTTTAATTAGATAGAGGTATATTTAAGTAAAACAGTAAGATAATATTGTGTATTGGAGCACAGAACTACTGAACCAATGAAGTAAATTCGGCGACAATTTGGAAAAAAGTAATATGCAGTATGGAAAATATCATACACAATATCATATTTGCATGCAATTGGCTATTGCAAAATTGTATTTAAATGTGTGGAAGCTATACCTCGTCACTTGGACTGAGTTAATGTTTAAAAATAATCAAGTCCAGTGA
>DWEI01002995.1:0-13429 GCA_018245875.1 Mysoria ambigua | reverse complement strand
TTTCTAGTTAGCTTATTGTGCCTACTGCTATTTTTTTCATACAACTGGATGTTATGTCTTACAAACATAATATTACTATAAATATATTGAGAAGGCACTGTTAAAATACCTATTTCTCTAAATTTATTATATCACGAAGTGAATCTCGCATTTTTAGATTTTAGATAAAGCGTATGGCTATTTTTTCTTTAGCATCACTAATCCCTTTATATACAATCTTCATTAAACAACAACTATACCCTTGCATTCCTGTTCTCTTAACTATAATTTCTTTGTATTTTTGTTGAAAAAACTGACACGCAAACAAATCGCATTATACAATCAGTCACAGATAGTTGCGCCCGAAGAATACGTGCACACCGCTCTGGTCTTAGTTCGTTTGCGTCCCGCGGACCGTAACAATACAAGCGGCGTCACTTCAGAACACGAATAGGTCCGGCGGCGAAGGAGTGGAACACCCTGCCGCCGCTTGTGTCCGGACACAATATGGGACTCCAGTAACGGTGAATAGGCTATTTCTAGACATGCGTGCTCTATCTTAAGTTATATCTGCGTATTCCATCAGACGAGAACACGGCGAATTGCTGGCTTATAATAAAAAAAGTAGTATCTAACAAATGATCAAACATCACAGATATATAAATACTGCAAACATTGAAAACGTCAATACAACTAATAAAATCCTTGCTTAGATGTGGCACTCCTTAGCTGTGCTCCATAGCTGTGAGTTTTGATTGGACATCTAACTAAATGTAGCATTCATGTTGAAAACATGAAACGGATAACATTGAACGGTTGATTGAAACGAATCCACATGAAACGGAACACATTGAAATATACAACATTCTAGCCTCCATAGTTGTAACGCGAATTGAGTATAAGGGTTGTAGACACGGCGTTCAATATGTTGTCGCACAATAAACTACCAGACTTAAGCCGTTACACCCAAATAAAAAACAAATGGGCATCGTCAACTCTACATAGTGACTCTACATAGGATATATCCATGTGCGGTTTTAACCTTTGTCACAATTAACGCGGAGGTCGAATCTTTTGACATTCGTTATGTGAGCGGATACGTCATACACACTAATGCGGTAGATAGGACTAATTAAGTAGTGACTCTAACTGCTTTTTTTTTATTAATAATTAAAAAAAAGATAAGAATAAAATTTAACGTACAATTATGTAGGTATATTAATGTTAATGTTCTACAAGATGAAACAGTGCTGTATTTGTTACAAGATTTACTTTATTGTTACGATGATAACAAGAACCCGCCTAGTCGTATCGGATTAACAGTTTAACCAATTCATCTAAGTCCAAACTGAGATTTAACTGAGGTCATTATTTATTACCTATCTATTATCCTGATTTCCATGATTGAATATAACTTTAATCGCTAATGATTATAATTTGTATATAAGAACAATAAAAGAAAAATCGATATTGTTATTTGACATTTCACTTAACGATATATTGTAAAATCGAGTGCAAGTTGTATATATAATAATAAAGGTATAAATACTATGTTCACCTGTTTGTAAATGTTGTACACATCGGCCATAAATAAAGTCCACTAGCAATCCTAGTTCGACTTCGTCGACCGTCGTATGGTAGCGTATTTAAAGTTAATTCCCAAATGAATATCGAACAAAACATATTCACGCGTGTTAGCAGTACGCACGGCGGCCGATCACGAAATAGTAATTACGACGTCAAGAAACGGTCGTAAACAGTAACTAATGTTATAGTATTGTCCGTTGACTATTATGTGATAGTTTGTGGTCGTTTTGGTTCGTAGCATTATTTTAAAAAGACCGGTGTGACTAGGGAGACGATGTTTTTAAACGAAATATCTCGCCTATAATTCCCGAAGAGGTAGACAGAAGAGGAAGAATACTCTCCCACGTTTCACCAGTCACCATTAAGTCGGGAACCGGGAATTGCTACTAGACATTACTCGAAAATGTAAGTTAGAAAATATATGTCGTATATATGACAAAATTGTTACCAAACGATAATGGAACAGACTACGAACGAATACCAGATATTTTAACTAGAAATTCTCCATAGAAACATGTATTGGGCATGAATGAACACAAATTCTCGCTTACTCTGTTACCCGTCAGTGGCCAGGGAATTTGGCAATGGCTGTGTAGACTGCATCATACTGAGACGGGCGGGTGCGACAGAGCATAGTCTGTTTTACATCAAGCTGGTCCATTCCATTACAAACACTGATAGAACTGAACCTCAGCATGACAAGCTCTTCTTTATTGCTGTATATTATTTTGTCATGTCAAAAAATAAACCCTGTTTCTGTTCGTATTCGTATGTACCACATTTGCTCATTATGGCGTCAGTGACGTCACATCCGGTCGCAAGATGGCCGCGGCCCCGCTCTACTTGCCACGATTCGCGATTAAATCTAAATCATTCCATTGTTTAAATTATTGCCGAAATTTACCGAAATATGACCAATGACCAGTCGTAAATGTTGTGCTCTAGTGAGCAAAGCAGTGCAGTACGTTTTTGTAGAATATTTTGCTCTGAATCCTAGGGCACGAATCCATACATATCTATACCAGTGACTCGTGCACTTAAAAGTTATATTCCCCATGGCGAAGTGAAAATCAGATCGCACACTGGACGATTAAGAGTTTCCAACCTACGAAGTATCTACCTAGGCTGTTCAGACGACCCTGAAACACCTTACAGCTGGCAAAGGTCGCTGATCTTCTAGTTGGTGCAGGAACTGTCCTATCACGGTTAATTCGGAAATAATTTATGCCGAAGGGAAACGTATCATTAGATAGTGATGAGGTTGTGGCGAGGACTTAACGCAACATATACAAAAGACATTCCCAGCATAGGCCACTTGCTCCGCTAACTTTATTTGACTCGGGAATAG
Organism: Mysoria ambigua; assembly: GCA_018245875.1. NCBI lineage: Eukaryota > Metazoa > Arthropoda > Insecta > Lepidoptera > Hesperiidae > Mysoria > Mysoria ambigua. Next base: position 10,515 of record DWEI01002995.1, on the reverse strand, counting down.
CTATTAGATTGGAGAAAAACTATTTACATTCAAAAAAGAGAATATATCCTTAAAATAGAACTATCGCTATCTGCAGTATAGATATACCCAAGCCTGGTCATTGCTTAAATAAATAAGAGTAACTTTTTGGAGTCCAACGTTAACGTACCACAACACTAGGAGGGTGTCGATGTCAGTTAAATAAACAGAAGAATTGTAAACAACGAATTATTGATCACCTAATTTCTTAGTTTAAAAACACAGGTAACATCCAATTAACATCAATTTCATCTCTCTGTTTAAATCAAATTTAAAATTCGCGACATACGAACTAAGTGCAACTTATACTAATTCTTTCATCAACCAAAAATATCTATACGACACTGGCAGAATATATAAACTTTCACCAGCTAGGAGACACGTGACATTTTTAAACACATATGGTATAAACATGTCATTTACAAACAATACATATATTCTATATATGTATGTTTGTAGGCATGTCACGCAAGGGCTACTTACATTGCGAAACCCATAATCAAATACACCGTTAGCCTCATTTTAAGTTTTAAATTTATCTATTCATCCTTTTATGGTTATCACAAACACATTTAAAACCAATAAAATATTTTGATTAATGTACTTGTACTTGTATGTAATTGAACGGGCACATTTTTTCATGCATTTTTTTTCAACTGGTTGGATTTTATCACACTTTTAAAATAATGGTAGTTGTAATAAACTCGATGACTTTTGTTACTTTTTTCTTTTTTGTTACAATTTAGCGTACATAATCAACATACTTTATCCAAAATTGAGTTTTCAAATTCATTTCTGCCTTAGACAGTGGTTACTTTGGTTATGATGTTCCGTATGCTCCTCTGTGTATAATGTTTCAGCTTTCAAATCATGAACTAATTATGAACTCATGCTCAGCTTTCAAATCATGAACTAAACATGAAATCATGAACTCCATAAACGCTATAAAATCTCATTTGGCGATATTTTAAGTCCTATCTGTTCTGATTTCAGGTCAAATATTTAGGCCAGAGCGATGCACGAGGATTATGGGGCATCAAGCACACGAGGAAGCCTGTGGACTTAATGGTAGCTGCAGCTAAAGCTTTACCACCAGGTATTAAGAGAGAACTTATCTAGAAATACTTAACGTTTATAAACATCCTTACTTTAGGTGGTGAACTTATTGCGACCCTAGAAAAATTTACTAAAACTTCCATAAAACAAGTCCGATGGTACGATGCCAGATATGAGATTGTAAGCCAAGTCATTTACACTCGTGACTCACTCCATACTCAAATTCTCATTGTTTCAGGACAAATATTACCAATAGTGAGGCTAACTATAACGGTAGACGGAGTACACTTGGAAACGATGAGTCAGAACTCCCAGAGAGATGAGTTCGAACACATGGCGGTGTTCTTCAACATTGAATCAATATCCTACGGGGTCCAGGACCTCGTGTACACGAGGGTATTCTCCATGATCATCGTGAAGGACAACGCGGATGTTAAGGGTTTGAACCCCTTCGAGTGTCACGCCTTCGTCTGCGATTCCAGGTGAGCTATTTATACACTGAAAGAATTGAAATCTTTTTTTAAAATATATTTTATTGATAATGCTATGTTTGGTCGTAAAGTGAGATAAACTACGAGTATGTTAGAGTTATTGCATTTCTTAGCCACAGTGTAAAAAAATGTTTGACAATACACCAGCCATGTCACCATATATAAATATGTCATCAATCCATCTTACCGTGTTTGTTTAAAGTTACTCTATCACGGCTATCACCTGTGAGATAACAAACACGTCCAAGTATCTGTAAGTGTGATTGATGCTTCTATAAATAATCAATCGTTTTTAAGAAAACATTTTGTAATAACTACTTGAAGTTGTTTGAACTGAGAAAGGACTTGTGTGCATTGTTCATTTTTCGATATCTTTGATGCGTATTTCCCAATGACATCGTAACAAAAAAAGCTAATGAACTAATAGATAGTGATCCATTGCTGATTAAAACGCTGCTAATTTCTCTTGCTTTACATTTTGCGTCACAATACATGCAGTACATTATGATTTAAATTCCAGGTACTTTGAAAGACTATGAGTTGTATAAGTTTAAATGTCAGTTGTACTATTCTCGTAAATGGTAAAAAGTGGAAGTCCTACACTTATCTGTCAGCTAGTAATATTAAATTTGGATTATTTATTGCACTAGTAACGTCACTTCATGCCTGTAATCTCCGAAGAGGTAGGTAGAGGAATGCAGAACACTCCCACGTTTCACCAGTTATTGCACTTGTCATATGTGGTAACCGTTTAAAAATGTACGAAGATAAATTATCAGAAAGAGGTTATCGTATTTTTTACCAGTTCCCACGAAAACAAAATGATAGAAAACCCACATATTCTCGATATGTACATGTTTTGCAATCTTATTGGTGGTAGAACCTTCTGTGGTTCGACTCCGGCAGCACCACCGCCACACCTATTTCTTTCTTATAACAGCAGCGTTTAGCGCTGCTCTGTTCCGGTTTGAAGGGTGTGGTAAGGGAGACATACTTTTTCGAGGCGTTCCAGCTTAGTCCTAACGGGTAGAGGCGCATCTGTGGTCGACTTATCTGGGGTTGATTACAGCTGTCTATAGGCGGCAGTAGCCATTTACCATCAGGTGGATTGCATGCCTGTTCTCTACTTCTTTATTATAAAAAACAATCTCAATCTTTTCGTAAACAAGATATTTCCGTTTACAGCTATTTAATTAGATGTTGTAAAAACGAAGTGGGAAAGTGCTTGTCTGCTTAGCTCTTCAAGGATTACGGGCGTGACGTTAAATTTGTTAAGTTGTGAAACTGCTTATAAAAAAACTCTAACGAACAACGATACAATCGTTATAATACAATTACAATTGAGTAAATTAATTATAGTTCGTTTACGGAACCCAAAGAATTTATGTTGTGGCACTATGGCATTCATAAGATTTAGTAAAGGCTGCGATGTAAAAGTCCACCGCATTATGGGATATTTGACTTATTTCATTTACCGCCGTAATAACCGCAAGTGTCAAAGCAACTGACATATGAGCAGAATGTAACAGATAAATATTAAATGTTGTCATATGAAATTAGCTTTTGAGAACACATTTAGTAAAGGATAACTTGAACATTAATATTAATATAGCCAATTTCCTTAGTTCATGTTATAACTATTTTTCCTTAGTATAAATACTTAAGTATAAATATAACCACTTTTTTTATAGAAACGCAGCAAGGCGGCTAACGTATTCGCTAGCGGCGGCTTTTCAGGATTATTCTAGAAGAGTCAGAGAAATGCAGGCCACGCCAGGTAAGAAGATTTACTATTACTCGTATCTTAAGAGGAAACCCACTATGCGAATAAAAAGTGTATATTTATCTTAATTCTATCTTTCATCAATAACATCGTTCAAGTTATTTTAAAATCATTAAAGAGTGTTACCATAACGATGGCCTTATGATAATATTTTGTATTTTCATTGAATTATTCAGATGATATAAAAATACTATCAAACATTATTTGTATGTACAGTAAGTCATAAAAAGTACAGTGAAACGTTCGATAGATAACTGCTAGTTATTTGAGTATATTATATTTATAATAATGATATAATTTCCAGAGTTAGACGACCGACCACCGAGCATGAAGAAAAGATTCGCAATTGATTTGCGAACACCAGAGGAGATTGAAGCTGATTTAGAGACAGAGGCTTAATTATTTAATACATACAAGGAGGTAACATCGGTAGTTAAAACGAAATACAAAACCTGTCATCCAAGTTCGAGCTTAGGACAATAAAAGCTGAAATTTTGGCAATAGGTTGGTTTAAATTCTTGCTTGTACAATTTTCTTAACTTTTTCTTATTTCCTAATCAACATATCTATATTTTCATCCAAAGATAGATAAAGTATTTTTATCGATATATTTATACGTATAATAGACTGTAGATTTTAAACTTGAAGGTTGTTAATAATTTATGTGTAATTTAAAAAAATGCAAATAATATTTAAGGTTTAAACTATTTATTTTTGATCATTATTATTTATTTATTTATTACATTCGACATAATAAAGTATTTGAAAACGTTCTGGTAATATATCACTAAGCAAAATATGCTATAATGTGCTAGACGAAATAAATAAACAACAAGTCAATAAACAATATATTATTTTATTTAAATTCTTGTATAATTTTTCAATTCTATTCTATATTTTCAAATGTGATACATTTAATTTTATAATATTAAAACGCATTTGTAAGTAACTTAATGTACGGTTACATCGGTGAGCCTCTTTAGCATAATAATTTAAAAGTATTTTAGATAATGACTTCATGTTAACTACAACGGGCAGACTTATACATTGTTGTATATATTTATTTTTTAATAAAAAGGTTTTTTCGGAAATGTTTTATTTTCAACAAGTTTTTCTTACGCAGTTGGGATATAAATTTAATTGTTTGTAGGAGATGAAATGCTTAAACTAACTTTATTTAGCCTTTATAATATAGACGATTCTAATTTAGATGACTTTTTTTAATTTTATCATTGCTTAGTTCTTATATAAAAAAAATTTAGTCTTCTGCAATTTTTTTTCTCTTATTACATATCATTAAGTAGTCTTTTTTATTTCATCTAAAACTTTCAATACAAAAACGAAGTCTTCCTGTATATTTCTTATAACTTCTCTATTATCTTTTACATACACTACGTAATTTCCACCTCCCTTTTTTGCAGTTTCTTCTATACTTGCTATTAGTTTAGAAGTAGCGAAATGTAGAAGAACTTGTAATAATTGCTTCCTTGTTGCAAATTTGAAGTAAATATTTTTCAAGTCATCATACCAATTCTGAGTATGATATGTTGTTATTAAGGCTATACGTCTTATTGTGTTGTGGAGCTAAAAATATAGAATATTGATTGTCATAATTTCACCTTATTGTTAACATAATATTTATATACTCTTAACAGATAAACATACTCGTAAGCTTTTCATATCGTCGAAACTTCACGGATTATCTATTAAATATTGTCGTACCATTTAACAATATATTAAGCCGCCATTTTAGTTGCATAAACTTGTTTAGTGAGTACAAAATTATTATTCGAATTAAAAAGCTAAACGCCCTGACAGCGGCCAGTCTGAAATGCTGTGCTCTGCGTTCTCCAACCAACATGCCCCACGAGGGAATTATTAGCATAACCCCTCACAGAAAGCCTATACTCACTGGTAGCTTGCAATAGACATGATGATGACAAACTACGATATAATTCTATTCAGCCATATTCCTGATAGAAGTGGGGCTTCCTTTGATATTGGTTACGGATTTGTATGGATTCCACGAAGTAATTATAATGTGTAAGATCCGTTAAACAAGCATTACGTTTTCATCGATGTATTTGTGTAATTTAACGTAAAAAAATTACTTACATCATATAAATTATTCCCGAGATCATCTAAGAATATTTTGAAACTTCCTAAAACGTACGCACTCTTATTGTATTCTTCGCTTAAAATTCGGATAAAATATTTGAACCATGACCTCCACAAGTTGAGCGGATTTGTTATTTTCTCTCCTGGCTTTCTTATCTTTGCTTTCGGAAATGTTCTTGTCCTTTTAATCATGTAAACAACTTCCTTCAATATATTACTTGAATGCTCAAAACTGTAACGCCTTGATTTTAAATTCTGAACATTTTTCTCGAATTGAAAATTCATTCTGAACAAACTATTAGATGTCTTATAAAGATAAATAACATAATTTAAAAGTTTTGAGTCTAATGGATGCATGTGAAATCCCTTTTCAGCACGTTGCCTGAAAAGCACCAAATAATTTATAAAAACGTATCTACCAGAAGGAATAATAAAAGATTATATAGGAACAACTTTTTTCTCTTTGGAACTCCATAGATTCAGAGAATTTTTTAAGGATTGATGTGGTTCCCAATTTCCACCTATGCTCCCTCGCTTCTTTTCCTTATAATAAATCGGTAAAAGCAATAATAAAAACTTAAATTAAACACTTTTATTGTAAAGAAAAACAATGATGCAGACGATATACTATAAGCTAAAACATAATTGATGCCAGATACCAATCAGTCATCAATATAAGGTATCCATAAGAATTAGATAAGATCGTAGAGCGATGAATCCAGGTCATATATTACGAGCGGTTCAATATAGATAACGGAAATTTAGTTTAATCATTCAATAGGAATCTCAACTATTAGAATTGATTCATCAAAGTAGATCTAAATAAAACCACCAAAGAAAGTAACAAATACAAATATTATAATAGAAACGACATACCTACTGAAGCAATAACAAAACTAAAAATAGACGTTTTAAAACAGTTTCATCAACTTACGTTAAATCTCTCAATTTCATCAAAGCTCCTTCAATGTCAACTGTAGACAGTAACCAATCGTAAAACAGTAGATACGAATGATCTCTCTGTATAAAATCTCTTAATACATTAACAATGGCATCCAAAGAATGATCAGAAATATTCTCAAATACTTTGAAATTCTCAATATTATTGTCTAATTGCAAGTAAGGATGATGTAATATTTTCAGATCCTGGATCATTCGATTCGATAATTCATATTCAATTTCACTAGACCCTCTTGTGACATCATCAAATCTCAAAATATTATCCTCAAAATTTACTTTTTTTGTTTTAGTAAAATTAAAATTAGTAAAATTAAGAATTCTTCCCCAATAATAATCCATTGCATTGCCACGTTGGTTACCATTATAATATAAACTGTTATTTTCAATCTTTCGATTTACATGGTCTTTATTTACTGATGTTAAGCTATTATTACCTCTTATGTATTTGCTTTTACGCCTCGGTTCTGCGCTAAGTGCATACGATGTCGGCGATATAAACCCGAATTTCTTTTGCCGAAAAAGCAACTGCCTGACCGCCCGTAAATGATTATTAATATTACTTTTGTGAATACTGTGATAGGGATGATCTTTCTCAATAGAATTTGGAAATTTGTTTTCAATGTTAATCTGTTTATTAAACTTTTTCTTTGTATTCCTTTTAGCCTCTCGTCTCATATCATCAAAATAGTAATAATCCATATCGAAATTTTTTGGTTGTTTGTATTTGTTTGCACCATTTTCTTTGATTTCTTCAACGTTGTTGTCTTGGGTTCTTCTTAATTGAGCCCGATCGAAAAAGTAATCTATATCGAAATTGGAGCTATATTTATCATTTATTTTTTCATCCGTCGTTACAATATTAGGTTCGAAAATGTTAAGCTGCGCCCTTGGTGTATGATGATATGTTTCCAACTGTCTATACTGTCGATTCTTATTACTGTTGGATTTACGTTTTTTTTTATTTAAGTCTATCCTGAAGTCCCTGAGAAAATGTAATTGTATTTCTTCGCCGTCGCGAATAGAACTTCTCTGATTTTCCTTAATGTTTTCATCATTATTTGGACCAAATAAATTGCGAGCGTCGTAATATGCATTTTTTGGTGCGAAATTGTATATGGGAAAATAGTAGGGCTCTTCTTGTTTCTGCGTGTCTATCTTTTCTAGATATTCAAGTTTTCCTTCCGCTATCAAAGTTGACATAATAATAATAATAAAATGTTAATTATTTCCATATTGTTTCGAAAAAGATAATGATCTTTTAACTGCTATTCTAACTGCAATTCCTTCTTTAATTGAATCAAAATTTCAATGTAATTTATACATAAAAACTTAACATTACACTTGTATTCCCCGAAAATGTAGTCAGAGGTGTGTAATGCACATTTCACAAGTTACGCGCACCACCGTAAAATAGGTGATGAGCTTATTGCCGTACATCGGGCGCAAATCGAGACTTCGAGCCGTTTCCAGAAATTTTTAATTAGAAAAATTCAATGGTAACCAACCCGGGATTCGAATCCAGGATTACTCAAACAGCAGCAGCAACAACACACATGCAATCACTGAACTAACCATTCAAATGTATATCATGGGATACGATATTATATAATACCACACGTTTAACAGGTGTAAAAATCTTAAATAATATAAAAGAGTATGTTTACTTACGAACATCATACATTAAGTCTTTGTTTTCATTTTGACTAAGGTCGTCTTTATATGATTCAACTCTTTCGATACTATATTTTTCGGATAGGACATTCAATCTTTTTCTAATATAATTCTTTTTATCAGACACCGATTCATTTGTGCTAAATTTATTTTTTACTACTTCAGAATTTTTTTCGGCACTACTAGTATCAATGATACCTTTTTTTTCATGTTCCTTTTTCGAATTTACTGATGAGCCGACACTTTCAAACGTTGTATCTTGTATTATGGATGATGCAGTACTAATTTTTTTTGCAGGCATTGCTGGTATTATACTGTTTACTTCCACATCACTTTTCACAGTCGTATGTTCCATATTTTCTATTTTTAAGGAAACATTAAGTTTTGGATTGATTTGGCTAATATTGGTCAACAACGTTCCATTTATCAAAGAATCACTGTTTTCTTTTTCTCCTAATTCCTTAATATTGTCATTTGATAACTGATCATCATTATTCGAAATATATTTAATTTGATTCGCAGATGCTTGAAAATTGTCGTCACGATTGCTAGAAGCATTTTTTGAGTCTGAGATAAATGTATTTATATCTGTACTTTCTAAGGTTTGAAGTGCAGTTGTACTAAATTTATTTAAGTTATCACTTTCAAGGTATAGGTTAGGTACATAGTCCACAAGACTTTCATTATGTTCTTTTATATTTCCAATGATTTCTTTGTTCTCTGAATTGTTATATTGTTCATTGATATTTCCAAATTCGGTAGTAGTGGGCTCAGTATCTTTATGTGTAGAAAAAAATCTTGTAGTACTCAACAACAAATCCGGATATTTGCTGCTCTCATCATATACTACTTTCACTGGTATAACGTTGGTTAATGGTTCATTAATATCCGCATTTTCATTAACGTTTTGCTCTGCATGTCTTAATATATCTTTACCATTATGAGTTTCTTTTTCGTTTTGCAATGTGAGATTTATATGTCTATTTTCACTCTTATCAGACCTATAGTGTTCATTTGATACTTTACCAACTACTTCTGACTCTTCATTATTCTCTTCATAGTTATGATTGCCGTTATAATTGTTCTCTTTTTCTTTTCTGTGATTCTCCGATTCTTCTTTGAGTATATCTTGGACATACGCGTCATGAACACGTAATTGATCATCCGATACTTCAGCTTGTGATAGCTCCGGAGAATCTTTGGTTTGTATTTCTTCTAGAATCCTTCTTGCTATGCGATTTAAAAATTCCTGCTTCTCCGCTTCTGGTAACAAATCTATGTACTTCGTTTCATCGCTATCTTCAAAGGCCATGGTATTCAAAATGCATAAAAACAAACATAGTCGATACATGTTGAAATTCAATCTTAAGTCATTTTGATCATTACAGCCACGATACTACACAATTGATTGATTTGTACTGTGCTGTTTGATTGCAAAATCGTATTTTTAATTAAGTGTGTCAAATTCCAATTTTCCATGCTGATAAGAAATGAAAATGATTTGTAATAAGCAAATGCTTAAATTGGGAGAGAACTATGTATATACGTCATACTTTTAGTTCTGCTGTGTAGTGATGGAATGATAACGAATATAACAGACGGTGTAACCCTTATTCACGTTAAGTATAAGCCACACAGTTCACATATAAGTTATACATACAAGCTACCGCATGGAGCTATCAACCCCGCGGAAAATACAACATACAAGATCAAACTAAACAATGTGTGTAATGTTCACATAAACGCGCGCCACCGCTCGCCACCGCTCGGCGCGTTACGACGGATGACCGAAAGAATATTAGAAAAATGACTATAGAAAAAGATAGTGTCTATCGATCTGCTTATCTACCAAATTGAGAAAAAATTCTTATGGTGACATTTAATATCTTATAGCCCCGACTGTGCGTTTTAAATTGTTTTGAATCAAATCATACAAAACATCAAAAGATACAACTGACATCCTGAAGATAAAAAAACTGTCTTCGTGTAACCTTAGGTCGGAATATAAAAAAAACTAACTTTACGCCTGTAATTCCCGGAGAGGTAGGCAGAGGAGTGCAATACATTCTCACGTTCCACCAATGAAGTTTACGTCCCACTATGGAATAGGTGGTGATACCTGTGGCAACACCATTTTGTAAGGGCTCATTTACACTTTTACTGTTTAGTAGAAAGGTTTTTGTAAACGTTTTATGTACTGTATAGAATTTTAATACTTTGAACGGTATTTTGTGGTGCAGTATGGTATGTATACAACAATACATTTACACACCCCCACGCCACTGCAATCAAGTAGTGTACCAATGCATCCTAACGGGCGGTGGTTGTTGATCAGTCCTAAGATGTAATCACCTTTAAACTTTTCATAAACTAGGTCACAGCAAGGAGGATAAGGAAAAGAAATCGAAATTTTAGATA
>DWEI01002994.1:0-13433 GCA_018245875.1 Mysoria ambigua | reverse complement strand
TCAGAGACCATACTAAGGTAATTATACACCGTTCATTTGCCTTTTTCGAACAAATTAAACAATATTTAAATAAAGAACAAAAATAAAAGGACTGTAATTAAGAAATATCTTTTTACTGAAAATTTCTTTAGGCACGCTGGAAACTTTTTAGATGGAGAAAAAGCTCTGAAATCGTGTAACTCTGATGACGGTGTTGTGACAGCAGATGTAGCGGTGGTAGTAGGACTTATGATGATGAGATATAATAATAGCTAGGTATAATAATAAGTATAATTTCTCTCTTGGCTCTTACTTTGGTATCGGATGGCCGTATGTGGAGATGTTCCAAGATATTATTAATATTAATAGCTGTGGTCCTGGTGGCAATAATTGTTGTGGTGGTTATCTCAATATACTTTGTTTGTTAATGATTTATTATACCTACTCGTATGCCTGTATAAAAATATTTATGCACGATAATTTGGAAATTAATTAATGATTTTTGAAATTCATTACCGATTTTTAAAATTGAATAACGATTTGTGACGTGTGCTTCTTATATTATACAGTGATATTATAATAAATCGATTTTCGGTAGATGGCTACTACACCTCTGTAATCCTCGAAGAGGTAGACAGAGGAATGCAGAACAATCCCACGTTTCACTACTTACGTTTACGTCCCACTAAGGAATAGGTGGTGAGCCTATTGCCCTGCATCGTGCACATATCCAGACTCCGAACCACTAGAGAATCTAAATTAGAAAATTTTGTAGTGTTCGACCCGGGAATCGAAACCGAGATCTCCCGATCGGCGGTCGCACTTGCAACCAACACGACCAACGAGGCAGATCTCTTTTATATATTTTATATTATAATGTAATACTGTAATAACACTACTGTACTAATAATATTGTAAAATAACTGGCGGGAATGTAATTGAGGGATTACAGGCATTACGTTACGGTATTTTAACGGTATAGATCTACTTACTCATCATAATAATTACCGAAAAAAACTGATATTATCATAAAACAAGCAAATATATATAAGCGACTAAAAATATTATATTTGAAACATTTCTGTAGGAAAACATGTCCTGATATAAAAACCTCTCATAATCATGTTTGAAGTGTCGTGCAGAATTTATAATGAGGAGATTTGTGAATGATCATACACGTGGGTTTTTTTTAAATATATGCGACATTGCCTTATCTTATGTATTTAATGCTGAGTATTTACAAAATCGTAATATCGTAGCCGTTTTCAACATTAACTTTTTTAGCTTTTCAATCTTGGCAACCGATCAACTTTCAATATTCCCATGTTTTGAAAAATATTATTTGCCTAAAAGTGTGCAGGCTTAACTAAGCCAGACCGTCATTGGTTTCAAAATTTATTTGTTATCAAAATCTCAAAATCATAGATATATGTTAAGACCCCCTTTTTAGGCACACTATAGAACAAGGCCCTATACTTATATTAACTATGCTTGTGCCCAAGCATAGAAGAAAATAATCATTGCATATATGAAATAATATCCTTTCCGAAAGTTTCTAAAAACAGGTAACAAAGTAACGCTTGCAGCCGTGACGTCTGTACGTATCGTTGACGTCCCACCACGGCGTAAGGGATGAGCCTATTGCTGGGCATGAATCCACATGCGAGCCACACGAAAAATGTCATAGGGTGATTTCAACTCTCGATCAGTAGTAATCCAGGTTGCCAGCAGTCCACAGTTGATATAATTATTTTTATCGCAATTGTTATTTAACCAGCCGTGTTAGAAATTCAATCAAAAGATTTTTGAACGATGCATGTATTTAGCGGCATCTAGTTTTAAGTGGATCATCTTTTATTTTAAGGAAGGAAGACGTTACTCAGACGTTAATTATGATATAAATGGTCAATTTGCACACGCTTACGAAGATATTACGTAATAATTCGTTGTTTGAAATTTAATATTCTTAACAGTATGATACAAATGAACAGCGCGGGAGAAAATATTAATTAATTTAAATACTTACTGGTGTTAAAATTGAGGCATATTAACGTTACAATTTGAGCAAATAGAGCCCCGCCGACATGAAAATGAACACGAGGCCAGGATTTACTACAATGGTATTTGCAAAGCCGGCGCACAGTTAAGGGAACATTTGTAAACATTTCACAGGGCCAGAACTTCATTTTAAATGCTCTAAATTTACTAAAGGTCGGACAGAAATGAAGATTTATTTCCGAACAAATATATCCCGAAGACCTCCCAGTGGTGAGGTAGGAAAGAAATTGTATAAAGTTAAATTATGGCTAGGTTTTTGTTTCGTACAAATAAGACTTGTTTAGTTCATTACTGAGATAATCTTGTAAAACTTATTATAGAAAAATTACATAAAAAATATGTTTGCGATTTAATAAAAAAATATTATTTTCTTTTTATACATGACGTTTAATAAAAAAAAGATGCCTTAGGAATTATTGCTCTTTATTTACTTAAGCTTCTCAGCTGCCTGCCTCGTTGGTCGTGCTGGTGGCAAGTGTGATTGCTGATCGGGAGGTCCCGGGTTCGATACCCGGGTCGAACACTACAAATTTTTTATGATTTTCTAGTAGTGGTTCGGAGTCTGGATATGAGCTCGATGCATGGCAATAGGCTCACCACCTATTACATAGTGGGACGGAAACGTAACTGGTGAATCGTGGGAATGTTCTTCATGCCTTTGCGTACCCCTTCGGGGATTATGGGCGTGAAGTTACGTAAGTCACGTACGTAAGCTTCTTAGCTTAAGTTCAAATTTCGCGTCGATTAGAAATTCTTTTTTTTACTAAATATTAATTTTGACTACCTCTTTGATTGAACGGTCGCAAGAGGGAATGCCGATCGTTAGGCTTTGGGTTCATGTTGGGTATTTACTATTCGGTTTCCCTAACGTTAAAGTAAGTAATGAGATGTGGGAGTGTTCAACACCTGTCTGATTACCATTTTAGGGATTACATGTTTAATGTCACGTTGAATAATAATTATTATTGTTGTATCATACCCTCAGGATTTTTGTGGAGTACGCAGAAATCACCGAGTGATAATTGTCTTTATCTTTGCAGATTCATTTTATACGCGCACGCCTTACCAGATATTTCTCCCCGCTAGGTATTTTTCTTCCGTGTGTTCCTATCAAGTGTGCTTAGAATTTACAAAAGTATCATTGACATTGACAGAGACAGACCTATTTGGCGAGACAATTCCGCGATGGAGACCCTTGATTGAGTTCACAGAATTTAGGGTAACTGACAATCTACTCTTCGCGTGAAATTCTATTTTCTATACAAATTGACGAAATGTTCACACATATACAGCTACACATATACAGCTAGTATACGATGAACTTTCACTTGTGTTCATTTTAAGTCGGCGAGCGGGGTGTCATACAAGAGCTAAACGGAATATGATTGAGTCGATCAGTATTAGAGCATTGCGATTAATTTGCAGTTAAGTATTTTATAAAGCGTGGCAACTCGTATAATACGACAAATGGAATGAAATAACTAAACACAAAAATAAGAACATTAAAATCTATAATTGTATCCTTTGCTTCTATCTCAGTCTGTAAAGCAATGAAAGTGAACATTGTTATACGAGTATGTCGTTGACTTGTTTTGTTTGATCGTGCGTCAGCTGACTTCATCCTAATAACACTAAGCTAAGATGTGAAGTGAGATCGAAATGTAGATCTATTCTCGCACGCATTACGCTATTATCCTTCTAACAATGGTTCGTTACAGCAAACATGTTTGCTTTATACTGTGTTATATATAGTTGAGTTCAACGCGTACAAAACTCGCCGGAGGCGTACCTATAGCTACACTCGTTGACAACGCGAAGTAATTGTTATTGAAATAGGTCGTGCCTTGGTTTCAATATGGTTATCGACTTCTCGTATATTTTTGTGGCGCCCATTTTAAGTCCCACGATTTGCAGCGCATCTGTGCTAAATAAGGACATGTGCTACATAATCCGTGAAAAGATAGGCAAAGGAATGCAGAACACTCACACGTTTCACCAATTATGTTTACGTTCCACTATGGAATATTTGGTGAGTCTATTGCCATTCATCGGGTATATATCCAGACTCCAAACCACTACTTGAAAATCTAAATTAGAAAATTCTGTAGTGTTAGACCCGGGAATCGAACGCAGCTACCACTAGGCTATCATTGTCATCACGGTTATAACTGGTCATTTAAATTAATACATAATTTCGTTTTGGTTATTTATTATTTCGTAAAGTATTTGGCAAATTTAGAGATACCTTAGATATACATATGTATACATATCTTTTAAACCACCCCAAAATCAAATATCAAATCTGTTTTATCATGTAAAAATTCCGTTCTTGGATAAATAGTAACAAACATTGTCGACTGGATAAGAACAATACAGTTGATTCCCGAATCGTCACTTTGTTTATTCCCCGTTTTCTATTATCTGCCTGGAATGTCGAACGTGGGCGTGAAATGTCGAAAAGGGTTAAAAAGTTGGGTGGCTTGTGTGTTTTAATCGAATTCCCGGCCAGCGGGTTTTGAGGACAATATATAAATGCGGATGGTATGGTCAGTAAGCCAATATTTCTAATACGATCAACCCGACATTGCTTTCTCTTTTACACATATAACACAAGAAAGAGACAGTAGATTTTTTTTCATTGACGCGGTGTTTGCTAACTCAATAATAGGTGGCACAGATGGACGGACGCTTCCACGCTCATCCGATGTTTGAATACGAGTGGCTATTGAAATTGTTGATTAATGCGAGTTGAGAAATAAATTGAATTTGGAACAATGTCAATACTCTGATGGTTATTTAATGGTCTGCTCATTTTTTCTCTAAAGTAACCAACGGGCGTACATGATAATTTATCACTGGCGTGATATTCAATTTAATATACGTCTAAAGTTTATTTTGCGATTGATTGCCGTTGCGTTGGTATCTCTAAGGAATAAGTTAGATGCTTCATTCGTTGCCAATCTACAATTAAAGTGGCAAAGTAATTATACGCAATTCATTATTACATTATATTACAAAACACCTGTATTATCTGAGATCGCTTATCTGTATAATCATCCCTATCTTAAAATGTCCGAGGCAAGTAAACAACTTTTGCTTTCTTGCTGCCTAATTCAATGTCAGATTATAGCGTTCCTTTTTATCGACGCTGTCAATTATGCTACAATGTAGCAACACCACGTCTATATAATACACATTAATAAGTCCTATAGCTGTATAATTACACACGTGCGGCAAATATAAATACAGAACCCGAGCGAGTGTAAGATGTAGTTGTTTGCGTTGCGGTGTCGTGCCGCCTAATTGTTTGAGCGCGCGCGAATCGAGCGACGACGTGAAGTACTCTATTAGGGGGAGCAGAAGGGTGCTTCAGTGCTCCTTAATTGGCATACACTACACGACTACTGCTTGTATTTAGTTGCGTGTATCATATTAAACGTACGAGAATAATTCTATGCTAGTTGATTTAGTACTGACGCGTTAATAAAATGCAGTTTGAAAAGGTATCTAATTTGAAATAGTGATGGTTAAATGATTCGTTACTACACTAGTACGATGCGACTAATGACATTTTACATAAAGAAATAAAATAAATTGAAAAATATTTGTTTAGATTATATACGAATATTAAACATGATATAAAACCAATTACATTTCATTTGTAATTATTGGTATGTTGCCGGATATTTTAAATGAAGTCTATATATTTTTCTGTTTCTTATAATTGTCTGTTTCTTATAATTTATTTGTAAAAATTATGTAAGCAATTTTTTATTTTTAACACTTAAATTTAACACAAGGTTGATTAAAATTATTAAAAATCACCTAATATATAACATAATATCATTATAGTTTTTGGATGTTTTTAAGACAAACAAAAGTGATAAATCTACAACTATATGACAAATAGAGTAATACGCGAAAAAAATTGCACGTAAGTTGGTAGCGACCCAAGAGATACGGTTCAGGAGGTTCTATACATTTCCACCGACGTCAAAATTTTTTGTACTCAATAAAGTAATGGTCAAACACTCAGCGAAAGGTTGGCGTGGAATAATCCATATTTCCAATGTATTAATGTACAAAATAGGACTATGTCGTTAATGCGACAGTTGTTAACGCGTCTGCGGAATAAGTATTAGGATTGATCATCGGATCGGTCAAAGTACATACTATAGAAATTTTCTATTTTGGGTGCGAGTTCGGTGAATGGCTTTAGTAAATGCCTAATATATTAATTACTTACCTCACAGTCTTTAACATATGTGACGTGTACAAGCTGGTGATCAGTGGGAGTAACACCCTACTGGTAACTTTTACCTCTTCTAATTTATAAACAACAAAGAAAAAAATAGAGAAACTAGCTCTTTGATATTGCCATATTTTCATTACTAAGTTATTCTAAGTTATTTTCACAGTGCATTCGGATGCGATGTGTGGCTCCGCCGTGAAAATTTATGAGGCCTCATGTCATAAAGATGAATTCAGTTATTCATTATATATTTTAATTGTAACCATCAATTCAGTCAGCGCTGGGAATCATATAGTGACCTATTTTTTCGGCAGTACATCAACTGTACCGAGTAAAGTAACCTGTTTCAATAGGTATTGTAACTAAGTCTTAGGTAATGAATAAAATGAACCGACCGGTGTAAGTACTCTCACAAACCTGCCATAATACTGATAAGGTCAATCTACGCCCTAATGAGGGACGGCATCGGACCCTTTAGTTTTATCGTCTCTTAGCATGAAATATTTGTGGAGATCTTGCGAACTTGAACATATGTTCTTGTCAGTATAACAGACATGTGTAATTAGTGCCTTCTATGCATATACATATTCTTATTTATTTATCACATAAACATATATCGACAAATTTATCTTTGTTAGTCACTATGCTAACGATTTATTGTCAGTATGCATTGCTAGCAGCGAAGGCTGTGTAATGCTGACTTTTGAATTGGTTTGACTAAATCGGTGGACTGTGAGGTTGATCATTCGCCACCTGTAAGAAGATTCAACTTCAACGATAGCCGGTAAATACTAATACAATAATAAAAACAAATGAGTCTTGCGCGTATTTTTTGCAAGTTTAACACTAGCAATGGATATAGTGGTATTAACTAGCGCGAATGTTGATCTAGAAGTCCTGGGTTCAATTACCTGGTCAAGCACTATTGGATTTTTCAATTTAGGTTTTCTAATAATGGCTGGGAGTGTAGTTGCAAGCGCACGGTATATGGTAATATAATCACAGCCTATTCCATAGTGGGACGTTACTGTGTCTGGTGAAAGAAGGGAGTATACTACATCCTTTTGCTTACCTTTCCGGGGATTACAGGCGCGATGTTATGGTTTTACAATGTACATGTCATCGAGGACTTTATAGTTCAGTATTTGGTAGACACAGATAAAAGTCATAAAAACTTTTGAGCCTGGTATTTATCATGACATTTTGGGAGTCGAATAGTGCGTTAAAAATACAATAACGCTTGAGAAGGGTTCGAAGTGACTTATTTAACGCTACTTGCCGCTTGTTGCCTCTGAGCTGAGTGCCAGGTGTATTTACTTTAGGTTATTTATATACTCGGAATAAAATATTCCATACAGGATGGCGATATTATTTCGAAACGGGCTATTTGGAATTGTTATTTGACTCGATAATATTAATGTATATAGAATGTTTTACTCCTTTAAGTAAGGCATAAGTTTTGCTTTCAGTTATTATTGGTGATAATGTTGGTGATTATTTGTGTCGTGTTTATAATTTATTACATTACAGGCTGTAGCCTTAGGAAGTGTGGGTAGATAGGTGGAAGATTCTTTAGAGGGTATTTTTAATCGCATCTGGGATTTAAAATTCTAGAACTAGAGTGAAAATTCCTACTACAGGAATATTTACACGCTGCTACGGTTTTAAACGGATTTTTTACGAAACACAGGAAGAGATAAAAATAGCAAGCGGTACAGCTTGAACATGAAACATCTAAATTGCGATGTAACAGCTCTCGCAGTATGTCTCCAATACGTTAAACGACATTAATCAAAATATGGGCTCTAGTTTTTGAAATTAGATATTTTGATAGAATCTAGTCTACATCGATGAGCGATCTGCGGTTTTCCCTTAATACAAGTTTTGAATAACCCTTCTAACTTTCAATCGTTTGGCGGCTGCAGTCCTGATGTCCAGGAGCAAAATGATGAGAAGATATATTATTAACTGCCTCGTTGGTCGTGTTGGTTGCAGGTTCGACTGCCCATCGGGAGGTCAATTTTCTAGTAGTGGTTCGGAGTCAGGATATATGTCCGATACATGACAATAGGTACACTACTAATTCCATAGTGGGACGTAAACGTAACTGGTGAATCGTAGGAATGTTCGGCATTCCTCTGCCTATTCCTTCGGGGATTACAGGCGTGAAGTTACGAAGTTACGATCCATACTAAAATACTAGATAAAAGAGAGAGTTAATCGTTTCGTATTCTTCATTAAAGTACCTAACTGAAAGGCCATCAACATTCTTATCCCGTCTCTGAATTCCTATTTCAAAGTACAGACTATTCCAAATTTGAGAGACTTTTTAAGATTAAATTATGTTGATATTTGAAAAGTAGTCGCATTTATGCTGAAGTTTCTTTTTGTAACGCTTTTTTAATACTGTTTGGGATATTATAGATATGTAATGAATTTCTACTAAAACGCGGTGTTTGACAACCTCGAAAATATCGTACACGTGGATTATGTAGGCAAAAAATATTTATATCAAAGTTTTCTAGCAGAATTAGCGGTTTTATACGAGGAATAAGGCGTACCACAACCAGCGCGTACTCTAGACAAGACATCTTACAGCCTGGAAGAATTACACGTTATGATGAAAACAGGTCTTGTTGGTTCTCTGCGCGGATAAAATTACGATTACCAGACCATCTACTAAGGGTGCAGTTAATTGGCAGTTACCGCGCAAGGCCAGGGAAGTCTCTCCGGCGCCGAACCGCATCCGGTGATGGTTTCCCGATTCTATTAACCGCAAAGCGGTGGAGGCTTGATTAAGCGGAAAGAGCAGCAAATGGCTATTTATAAATGTTCCGCGTTATCTTGCGGATGAGAAACTATTGAGTCCACAACCGTAACGACTCCCAGGAGCTGTGCGAAAATATAATGAACTCGCTTGAAATTAATTATGTGCTGAATTTTTAGGTTGAAACACTCGTATAAGTTTTTCAACGTACATAATTACGGTAAGTAAAAATGAAACTTACATTGATAAAGTACTTACTATTAATCTGTTTAAACCGTAGCAGATAGTGTGAAATAAACCTGACCATTTAACATAATTTTCAAAACCTTTTTCAGTAACGACCTGGGAAATTTATTACGATTCATAGAGTGTTCTAGCTCGAATTTAGTCAGCCATGACCCAACTGAAATTTATAACAAACTGAGCAAATTTTTGCTTGCGATACAAATTTGATAGTCGCTGTGTTCTTGTCATATTTTCTTTACTTTTTAAATCGTTTATTTCAGAACAAACATCCCACACCAACATCGGTGTGTAGGTGAAATTGGATGTAGGCGAGGCCGAGAACATCCGTAATAATTTTTTCAGTCACCACGAGCCACAAGGCACCCTTATTTCACCGGAGAATTGGTTTATATTGCGCGTGAAATTTTGACGGTGGGATGACAGTACTGTGAGGTAACGTGGGAATAAAGATACTGGCTAAAAATAAAGTAGGCAATACCAAGGTGATTGTCGAGATGAATTTTCAAAAAGGTGATCTAAATTCTATTTTCAATATTTCGGTTAGTTTTGAAAATGTTGATTAATTTCATCCATTAGAACTTTCCTACATGGCACGCGTTATATTCGTAGCTAATAGGATTTTTTTTTCAATATTTTTATTTATGCTATTTTATAATAAGATAAAATTATTATTATTATTTTAGTTATTCCAACTTATTTAATGTGTAATTGAAGATTTTGCGTGACTTAGGGTGAGTAAATACTACTTAGTATATAAAATTTTTTTTGCAGGTTTAATGATATTTATCAATCCATAGCAATATATAAAAGAAATTAAATAACACATCTTTTACGTGTTCTCTCTCCTGGCTGCCTCGTAAGTCGAGTGGTTGTAAACGCTATTGCCAATCAAAAGGGCCCGAATATTTCTAGTAGAGGCTCAGAGCCTCAATTTGTGTCCGGTGTATGAAAATAGCCTCATCACCTATGAGAGAAGTAAACCTAACTGGTGGTAGTACGAGTGTACTACACTCCTCTGCTTACCTCTTTGGAGATTATAGGCGAGATGTTACGTTATCTTTTATATGCATTTGGCTCAGTGACATAGACTGATCGTTAGTGGAACAAGTTGGGACGGTTTTAATGAAGCTGAAGTTTAATTGTCCGGTTTCAAAAACAAACTTTTATATTAGGGATTCGTTATAATTAAATACAGGCCGATTTTATTTAGGAAGTAAAAATTATACGGAATTCCTTATTAATATAAAAGTGGTACTGATTATAATTTTTATCAAGCAAGTTTTTTTTACGTCGTGTCTTACGTGGGCCGCATGGGCGGTGGGCGGTAGACGAAGCTATGTTGTTTTTATCAGATAAATAAATAAATAAATAAAAATCATCTCATCTCACACGGGAGTCCTTTGACCAAACTGATTATTATTCTTGTATAGTTATCAACTTAGGAGTTAATTTCCGTCACATAAACATGTCACCATCGTCATTTAATATTATAACAGCATAATTTTATGCATTATGCCATATCGCAGTTGACATCTAATTGACATCTCACTGGAATCTTACATCTCATCTCACTGGAATGCGAAATGAAACAGGAAGAAAACATTTTAATGCTTAAATTAAACAACTAATTTCACATTGAAATTTCATTCACCAAAGGAACAAGAATGTAGCGTGCTGACATTATTAAGAGGATTTCTTACTTATGTCACCCAGAAAGCAATATAAGTATACACAAACAACAATTAATGCGAAAGAAAATGACGACCTTCATTTAGCCAACGTGGCACAGGCCTTGTTCCTGGAGGTCCATAGAGATTCATGAGCCAAAGTGGGATGTCTAAAAACCGTGAACCGTGACCGTGAAACCGCTGAAACGTGGGAGTGTAGGTCACCGCTACCTGTAATTTGGGGACAACAGACATGATCTTACATTACCTTCTAAGAATAAGCAATGGGTGATCGTATGTATTATAACTCCCCCTATGCTGGGCTAAGATTGAATTAAGGAACTAATTCACTGAAATTAATTTTATAAAAATAATTGATTGTGTCCCCTACACGAAAGGGGGGTAGCAGCTAATAAAGATCGTATTAGGTTTTTCCACAATGTCAAATTGTTAGTTCTATTTTTTATCTAGTATGTCTTTGCATAAGTTTATAGAGACAATACTGGCAAAGGACCAATCCGCAACCCTCGTCAGCTTGACGCTGTCACTCTTACAGTCATGTGTTTAAGTAATCGGATAAGACACATTGTATTTATACATTTCATTGATTACAAACTTTTGCAAATTTTGTTTAACAGTTTTCCGTTTTATTCTTTGTTACTGGAAAAATTAGAGTATAATCGTTTGTTATCTATGTGTATGTACTGATATATATCTGTGTCGTACGATCTCAAGAGCGAGTAAATGATTGGGGTTACGAAGGTCGATTGGAAGAAATCGCCTCCTTAGTGATAGGGCCGCCTTCAGTATCTTTACAATTAGGCGTGCATGTATATAAATCCCCTTAATTTGTTACGTTCAATCCTCGATTACTCTGTACCGGGAAAATATAGAGATAGTAGTGTTCACTGATATTCTAGCGTATTATTTTATGACATTTGTTTGGTGCAGTTAAATACTCAATAACCCCTTCAATATCCCATCAATCGTTCAGCTGTCGGACAGGGAATTGCTCATAGAACGAATGTTAAGTCCACACTCGGCCAAGCTAAATAAATGCTGGTGGGCAGGCGTCACACGCTTTGGAGGGCATTATGAAGAACGCTAAGCTTTTTACACAATAATCATCATCAGCCACTGGAAGTCCACTGCGGAACATAGGCCTCCCCTACTCGGTGCTACATCCTCGCCCTGACGCTTCAGAATCCAGCAGTGCTTCGCTGTCTTCAATACACGATTCTTCATGTACTGGATAATATGTCACAATTGTAAGTCAAACGAAGGTCAAAACGCCATTGAACGCGCGCTCGAGCGCGTCCACTCGGCACGTACATACGGTGTAAAGTATTTCACAAGTTCAATTTCCGTCCACTTTTCCCGAACGACGTTACAATACAATCGGCAACTAACAAGACAATGAACGGACGCCGTACTCTTGAAAATGCTGTTCATATTTCGTTAAAAAACCTGTCTAACAGCAGTTTTCTAAGAGATTTATGAATATACTGTTTTCTTATTTGCTGTGTAAAAATAGCTAAAGTACTTGTATAGTGTACGATGAGGGAAATGAAAGGAAACTTTAGGCTTGTATAGTTAAGAGACCCTTGGAGTTCAGTGCTCTCTGCTGTCCCTGTAAGGGACTTGGTGTGACGATACGCACTAGTTATCTTATATTTTGTTAAGGTTAATTTATTATTATAACACTAAAATGAACATGTGTTCTATTGTTACAATACAAAGGAGCTTCGAGATTTAAGCCACTCATACATAGGTATGTTTACGTCTATACTAATACCATTAAAATTGTATACGTTGAGGCTAGTATCATTAATGATTACATACATTGTAATGCATGTACGAAGAGAATGATGAATGTAGCAGGAGCCGCAGGAGGTCACTAAGGATATTTAATACTCAGTGTTCTCTGCCTACCCCGTAACGGACTCGACGTGAAGAAATCACATTGTAATAGCATATGAGACGAGCCCTCAGCAATACTTATAATTATGCTTATACCTTATACTACATGGACCTTACCATTTATTCGCAATGGCTATGGTAATTGATATTAAAAAATATTTCTCTCTGTATTTGGACAGATACAGACGTAGATTTATGTGCCCCCAGCCGTCTATAAATAAACATATTGAACGACACTAGTCGTGGGAGAAAAAGCGGGTATTTGTTTCATAAATCGTAAATGTCAAACGTAATGCGTACGTGAAAGGGAACATGCGTAATCTCGGCGGGATACGACTACATAGGACTCGTTTCAGTTTTCAACTTGTCTCAGTTTTCCATGATCTTCAGTCGCAGTACTAGCGTACGAAATCTACATACGTGTATGTGAAGTATAACGTAAATTACATTAGTGTTTTACATACAATTACATAGTGCGATAGCATTTTCCGAAGCAGTGGTAGTTTCATTTTGACGTACAAAAAGTGTTCTTAGGAACCAATTT
>DWEI01002993.1:0-13433 GCA_018245875.1 Mysoria ambigua | reverse complement strand
GATTAATAAAATCGGCCACACCTTGTAACAGTATATTAAACTGAGACAAGGCATAAAATTGAAAATTTAAAAGTAATTCACTTTATCGGCCGGGTCCTCTACGCGTACTATTTACATGCTCTGCTTTGCTATCAAGTGACCACGAGTAGAGATGGTTTAAAAATATATATATACAGCTATACAAAAATCGGCCTTTGCATTCCACCTGAGGTCGGTTGTATGGGAAAGGTCGTTTACCAGCGGCGCTGATTTCGAGGCGTGACGTAACGGCGTCGGCTCACGGCGTGTTCCGGTCATCCCAGACGTAATCAGCGGCGCGGTGTCCACTGCGCGCCTTATCGACACGGAATAAATATACAATTTATAAGTGTGCATAAAAATAAAAAGATAAATTTCACACAGGAGTGTAGTATACTCGTTTCATCGGTTATGTTTACGCCCTATTATGTAATAGGTGATGAGCCTATTGCCATACACCGGGCATATTTCCAGACGCCAGCTAGATACATTACTAGATACAGACGCTAGATAATTTCTCGTAGAAATTATAACTTGGAATGATCCAATGGAAACCGAATTGTAGTATTATTATAAAGATGATTGAATTAATACAATACTCTTTTGTGACATAACTCTTCTCATAGTTAGCAAAGTGTTGTGATCGAAAATCCACATAAGAATGTTTATTTTCATTATAGTGACTTTCAATTAGCATTCAATTCAAATATTTATGTCATTTGCATTTCTTGTAATGATTCACACATGCACGAATGAACAAATGAATTTTAAGTTTTTATGTAACGTATACGTAATATAACCTTCAAATCACCTGTCATCCGACATTTTGTTTCTTTTTTTATTCTGTGTCTACTGAACTTTGAACGCATGTAAATTTGTTATTATATATTCACATATCTAAATGCCATTTAATACTAGATATAAATAACTCTAAAATATTCTTCATTCAAACTATGTGAACAAAGTTAACAACATAGTCAATTTCATTAAAAACAACCAGTCTCGTGGATATACTTGTAGGTTGAGGCCGACTACTCCGTATAACTCTTTGATCACTAGAATATAAAATAAATTTATCAAAGACTATAAACATTATATTTCTATACGTAACCCGACGCCTGTAATCCCCGAAGGGTAGCGAGAGGAATGCAGAACATTCCCACGATTCACCGGTTACGATTACGGCCCACTATAGTATAGGTGGTGAGTCTATTGCCATGCATCGGGCACATATCCAGACTCCGAACCACTACTAGAAATTCTAAATTAGAAAATTTTGTAGTATTCTACTCGGGAATCGAACCCGGGACCTCCCGATCGGCCGCCGCACATGGAACCAACACGACCAACGAGGCAGTCATATATTGTTATTTTTATATTTTGTTATAACTCACAGCACTTCCTCCATCTGTTGCTCATATACCATATCCTCACACACTTACAATGAATTAGTAATTTTTTTCTGCCCTACAAATTGTAAATATACAGGAAAAAGACGTTCGATAGTTCAGCTGTGTATATATATACAAAAATCAATGTTTGTTTGTTATTTATAGACTCTGAAGTGGTAAGGGATTGATCTCCGATATTGTATTGTATTCGGCAACTTCGGTCAGAATTGTCTGGCATAGATTTTGGAAAAGAAAAAGGGAAAAAAAACATTGAAATGTCGGTACGGAGTTTGCCGAGTCAAGTAGTTGTTTTGTGAAAAACTGAAGGGTCGTGGTACACGTAGAAATCGGAAAGATTGAAGACAGGATCCATGACAAAAAACGGACATCACAAGGGGGCTAGACCTTGTCGGTTATAGAGCTCGTCGCCGACTTCACAATGCTGCCTCGCGTACCGGCCGCCACTTCGCTAGATCGACATCGGTTCGTCGGCCTCAAATACGATATTATACGTGTTGTCACTCACTAATTTTTACGTACGAGTAGAATAAAATAAATAAAATATCCAGAATAAAGCTGAGACTTTTGAATAGATTGATTATTGCTAAAGGCAAATTATGATCACTATGTAACTAACACGGCAGGTCCCTTACGAGGCAGGCAGACAACACGCGAATATCAAACATCTCTATGCTTGCCGACCTGACCTTGTACATTCAGCTCATAACTCATATTCAACGTCCAGTCTGTCGTACATTATGTTTCTAACGCCGAAATGGTAATAGTGCGCCGCGCACGCCCGCCGGCCGCCGCGCCCGCCCACCCGTACGTATGCCGGCGTGTATCTGTCATTGTTATGCTGATGCGCAATCATATAACAATTTGGCGCGCAGATTAATTCCCACCGCGTCACGGCCGCTTGGACAAATGTATTATGTTTTAGTGAATTTGCGCGAAATATTCAATTACCGCGTGACAATTATCCAATCCGCTGTGGACAAAAGTAACAGCAACACATTTCACAACACAGTGTTACTGTGGATATAATAGCGAAATAAGATTTCTTTAAAAAGTTAAAAAAATAATCTTTAAAAAAATAATCAAATCGTATTGCTAAACAAACATATGCTATAATTTTCCTGTCGAAAATGACAACAGAACGAACACGCAATCAGTATAAAACTTTAGATAAATAAAATAAATTGCTTACAACTGTTATCGGCTTATAAAGCCAAATCACCTTCTGTACCACAGATTTCAAAAGCGAGGAATATATGAAAAATCAATACGGGCAGCTCCAAGGAGCGCTAAAATTTTAATCCAATTAGCGCGAGCTCTCGCTCCCCTTACATTTTAGCGTCAAAATTAATTTTAACAATAAATTAATCTTATTCTTCGACTTTATCAAGGTGCTTTGGTTTTAAACAGATTTAAAATTTGTTAATTGGATTTCAGCGAATATGATTTTTACTATCGTTCAGCTGTCAGTGTAGTCAAGGAACCAATTAAAAGCATTAATAAGGCCTCCTTAATTTGAATACGATTAATATTTTCTAAGATAAAAATATTTTAATATCTCTTTTCTATTTCATTCTAGACATTTTAAGATTTCTAGTCGTTCACTAGACTTAAAGTCATGCAGAGACACATTTGTGTACCTATATAAAAATAAATAGAGCTACACAAATATATTATATATGTATATATAATTGTTATTGATACTCAAAAATGAATTCTATCAGAACACAACTGGTGATAATATGACTTAGGAGGGTGGCTTATACTTGCTACGATTTCCGTCTACGGCGTAGCGCGGACAGATAGAGCCAACTAATAACTGTCATGATTTTCCATTAGATTTTAACCGTCCCATTCTGGGAAGAGAAGCGTCTCTACCAGTGGAATGATCGAAAGGATAAAAAAAGGCCATTTTAATTCTATTTGTCGTAAATAAATACAATTTACAAATAAATTTACACATTGATCAATACGCGCCCGCCGCACCTATGGAACACCGCCCAGCAAGCCATTAACATAATCCACCCTCTTCATTACAGAACTTGTACAAAAATTTAAATTGAAATATAAATTAGAAAGAACGAAATCATAATAAGATACAGAATTAAATTCCCGTACATAAAACCGCCAACACAAGACGTAACTAATTATTCTGTCCGTATAATTCAAGGCCTTAATATTCACGAACGACTTTATCGGATTACATTTTGTAAGTTTTCTTTAAAAAAAATTCATCTCTCGATGTTTCTCAAGCCGACAAAAAGATTTGTTTTATTATTTTGCTCAGATTGAACAAAGAAATATTTTTACTCAATGAAACGTTATTCTCTAAAGCCTAATTATTGACAACGCCCAGTGGTAAAAGGAAACTCGACGCTCTGTGTTAACGCAACACATGGCTGCTGGGGTGTGCAGGCGTGTATCCACGAGAGGTCGACCATGCCACACTCGAGTCGTGCGTAGCTATCAGACAGCGACACAGCACAGCGCGGATGGCGTGTGCCTTGTAACAAGCTCAGCTCATCAAAGGGTGTGGGGTGATTAAGAGTTCAGTGAAAATGACGTCTGATTTAGCCCGGCTTTGTGCAGCACGCGGCCTCGAATGCTTACACAAACCTCATTCGAGTTTCAAGCTACAAGTGGAGATACGAGCGGCGAGCCGCACGACGCACTGACGAGCCTCAGATTAATATATCTTTGTTCGAACCGAAATCTACAGCCCACTTGATTATAATGTTTTTGCTCAATGGTCGTAGAGACACCTAGAGCCTGTGTCGAATTATTACCTATTACGTTGAACCATGTAGGTAACATCGTATATATGATATGTATATATTTTTAGATGTAACTGTTTGTCTTGAACATTGCTAACTATATTTTAGTATTTTTCGTGTTATACGATTACGACGCTTTAATAAAAATAAATCCATTAGATCACTATATACTAGGCTTTTGAACGTATCGATGTGGTCGTTTCAATACGAATAATATAAAAGCGTTCATGAGCAAAGTATACAATTCGTAGGGTTTTAGATTTTATTAATCACGTCGTCGATACTATTATCCAATTTCATTTACTGCGCGTCACCCTTTCGCACGGAACTATACTTACAGGCACGTCAACTATGTTTATAGGCATCTGCTATGGGCTTATACGAAACATCAATAAATTTCGATTCTAAAAGTTTCGTTGTATGCTCTGATGACACACGATAACGAATCCGCTGTATTCGATGCCTGCTTTATCTGTCTGATCAAGAAATAGGAAATACACATTGTTTTTATTCAATATGTTGATCACCGTTATAACGCACTTCAGGAAAAAAAACCATTAAAATCAGGTCGAAATTATATTGATTAAAATTATACTTATAAAGCAATATATTGTTGTAATACAAACAAAATAATTCTTTACATAAGTATAAATGAACCATCGTTTGAAATATACAAACAATGAAAACGCAAGCAATAATAATAAACAAGTTCACTTAAACGATGATTTGATTCATGACAAAGAAGAGTCCGCCGCCTCCGGATAACAATTTCGATATCTATATTAAGGCCGTAGCACCTCAATTTTCCTCAACAATGTTCCCGGACTACGAGCGCTGTGTTGTTCAAGAATAACAACGGGCAGGGGGCACGGCGAGCGGCGCGCTCTAATATCTGTTGTGTTATTAATGTCCTTATATGGATCTCCAATTATCTCGTAACAGAGGGCTCTCCAGTTACAATAAGCGACAATAAACGACATTATCCGCTTGCCGGCGCGAGTGTGTCGTCTTTAACATCTGCGAGGAAGACACTCGTGTGCTGCGAATTTTGCGTATAAAATCGTCATCCTCCATTAAACAATTATAAAATACACAATAGCTAACCTTATTATTATTATTATGAAGATAAAGTAATTTCTTCCTTGTCAAACGGTCTAAGGTTTTTTTTAATTTCTTCACAACAATTATAAATTGTAATTGGTTCATGAACTCATTATTTGTCAATTTAAAACTTTTACTCGTACATAGAATGCAATGTTAGCCTGCATGTTTAAAACTGTACTGTAAGATTATCAGACGTCTGCGAGTGTATCTATCTATATTATCTAGTGTTGCTCTTAGTAGTTTAAGACAGTTTGTGTTCTGCGATGTAAACTATAATATTGCTATTTGAACCCACGATCGTGCGCAGACTCCTTAAGTGAAATAACATGTCTGAATCTTTGTGCCCTAACAAAGTCAAAGCAATTTGTCTCACTCGCCTCGTTCGCGATTGAAATTCTTGCTGACTCTTCAGCCATGAGATTGGATCTAGTACACAGATACAACCAACAGATTTACTTGATGATTGCAGTTTTGATACAATATATATTAAGTGTATCAAATACGCGAAGCTTTGGATGAATTTTAATGTCGCGGTTGTGTTTATTTCGTTACTTTTTTTCAGATATTCAAACGTACAGTATTTGTTCTACCATATATT
The DNA here is from genome assembly GCA_018245875.1 of Mysoria ambigua. Classification (NCBI taxonomy): domain Eukaryota; kingdom Metazoa; phylum Arthropoda; class Insecta; order Lepidoptera; family Hesperiidae; genus Mysoria; species Mysoria ambigua. The sequence continues at coordinate 7,530 of DWEI01002993.1, read as the reverse complement.
CGTGTCAAAAGTCTCTCGGTCGGCGGGGGCTAACGGGTGCAGAAAACTTTAAGCACCAAAGAAACAAAGCCTATCAAAAACTACGGCCGTGATCGAGACCCCTCACTCGTTTTGTTGCACGAATAAATAATAAACACGACCGTGGTATATATGCAACAGAAACCCGAGTGTCTTAAATGACCGCTGTCGACTACCTCTTTAGTCGAGTGGTCGGAAGCGCGACTCGTGATCGAGAAATCTTAAGTTCGAATCTCGGGTTACGTATCATAAGATTTCCTAACTTAAAATTCTCTAGTTAAAATGTCTAGTTGTGCCTCATACATAACACATTTTATATCTAAATCGTTTTGCTGACGTCATCACACGAGCAGTGTGGCAAAAATAATAGCCACTTCTGATATTTACGTCGACCACGAAGAAATTGTATGAGACAAAAGCTCAGCGGACGAAATTATTAAGAGCATTTTCATTCGTGCCGAGTTTCCCGGAAACAAAGCGGCCGAATGAACTGGCCAAACAGTAATAAATAATTTACAAAAGCGGTCATGCGAAAGAGGAGCCCCTCTCCAGCGAACCGCGCGGTAGTTAAGTATTTGAATTGCTGATGAGTTGCCCGCCGAATAATATGCCGAATGCTAACTGGTTTACGAGACACCACACTCCCTTTCCCTTTGTCTAATTAGTACAAAATCAGCGTGAGTACAAGTTCGCGTTGTGTCAGTGAAATATAAAGTGTTAAAAAATATAAGGAAAATGGGAATAAAAATATCTGCGGTTACATTTAAAACAATAATGAAAACTAGAATTAATAAATGTAATTTAAAAGAGCGTGCTCTGAAATTAGACTAAAGAACCGTATTTACAAATAATTATTCAAGTTTTTTGAATATCCGAGCTTAAAGCGAGCAAACACAAAGGTTATCCACGCCGGGACGTTCATTAAAAAGTTATGCTCCGATAAAAACATATAATGCGCCGCACGGATCAAATTACGAACATTCGTCACGTCTACGATTGCGACTGTCATCGAGATTTTCAAAATATGAATGAAACGGTTTATTAGCTTTATAATCATAAAACGTTTGAACGTAAAATGAGTGCGAAAATTCAAAAAATCCTAATGAGCTCCGTATCGAAGGCAACAACATAGATATATACATGCGGGTATGTACGGTATACACCTTATATCGCATTATATGGTTCTCTCCAAGTAACACATGTTATTTAGAGAGAAACATATAAAGCGTTGTCTAATCACATGAGTTACATAAAACTTATAAGAGATTAGGAAAGTATCTGATAACATTACGGGCGAACTTATTGAGATAAAGCCAATTTAAGCCGCGATAAAACTGTGGATAAAATATTTGGTCGACTACGTTTCCAAACAACAGCATTAAGAGAGCCGTAATTGGCACAGCATCGCATGTTTGTTTGTGCTGTGATAAGTATTACAGACAACGCCATTTGAGTAGGTAAGTATTTTATATGGAGCTCCAGCCGATACCAATTTACCCGCACAATTCATTAGCCCATTGCAGTTTGGTTTCAATTAGACAAAGTCAACATCCCCTCGAAGTGGACTTAATTGATTTTTTCCGGTTGGGAAATTTGATCGAAATGACCACTAAACAAATATTAACACGGGGGTACATTAAGTGCGCGTCTTCCAGGAATATACCTGTTGTAAATATAGTTCTCTGTCATGTTAACGTAGACTGGGACGGTCAGCTTACTATACCTTAAATTGAAATGAACCAATAAAGCATTTAATAAACGTTTGAGAGAAACCCGTTTATTTCATCGTATGCACCTCATAGTCGTCAGCTGAATATCGCGCCACCCGTAACCTGTAATGTGCACGAAAACTGCCGGCACATATCTCAATGCAAAGTAGTCGTTTGTCTTCGCGACCGTGCTACTGGGCAGGCGACACGCCGCGGCCCGAGTCAATGGTGCGCGCTCACACCACGGCCATTTCGCGGATTTACTCCCCCATACATCACGCCACGGGTTTTATGGATCACTCTGGGTTTTCCTGGACGGATTGCAGAGACTTGCGTCGTTCTTGAGGCCCCGTAAGGGACGTGGCATGACATTCTAATAATAGTAAGAGTTAGAGATCATTTTGACGGTGCCAGTGTGGAACAGAATAGTAAGTGGTAACTAGGACTAGAATTTATCATGTTACTAATATAAAAATAAAGCCAGAATAGAGATTGCTGTTTGTTACATGTACAAGAACATTTTAAAGAAACGTTTTGCTTAATATTAAATTAACGATAAAAATTATACCTAACAAAACTATACTATTGCTATACTAGCTTCAATTGTAACATTTATAAAGGAACTTATTATTTTGTAAAGGAGCTACGTAAATGTTTTAATTTAATAATCGCGATAAAGAATATAATGTACCGCTGTGACTGTAATACGAGTGTAAAACCAATTTTTTGTATAAAAACATAAAAAGTAGTTAGTTAATACAATAAAAATTAATGTTAACCGCGAACTGTTCGACGATAAACATCAATACGTGGCTTGTCGTCGCGTTACGATTATGGTTACAGAACAACATAAATTACTATTGAAAAACTGTATTTAATTTCGAAACGAACTCTCTTGCCATTATTTTTACAATATACAGCAAAATGTTGCGGGAAAGTTATCAGCAAGTTGTACAGTTTAGTAGCGCGTCCAATAAGAGCGCAGTATAAAGGCATTTAGCGCGCAAAAGCTGTAAGGTGTGGAGTCGACGTCAGGTTCCCGCGAACTTATTGCAACTTGTTTACCCCCGCTCGCAGCGCTTTGTTCCGCGCCAACTTCACAGACGACCGCGGACGAAAGCTACCCCTTTTGCACCCGACATTTGCATTTATCACTGAACAATGATTAATTATAGAAACTTAACACTACGTTTTACTAGTTACCTCGACTTTTAAATATGATTATATTGCAGTAAAATGCTAGAATATATACTTCATGTCGATTTCTTGTAAAGTTTTACAATATGTATGACAACAGGGATATATAACGATTGACCAGTAACATCTTAAACATTACATGGTTACATTCAACATATATCTATAAAGTTATCGTCTCGCCAGCTCCTACGAAATAAACCGTGAGTATTGCTAGAACTTATTTGACTGTGTATTATGAAAAATTATCTTTATTTAGACCGTACCGTGTCTTATGATATATTGACGATAAACATCAATTTCTTTTGAGTAAACCCACGACGGGGTCCGTCGCCGCGTGTCTCGTTAGGTCCAAACCTTTGGTGTGAAGTATAGAGGTGTGCAAAGGTTGCGCAGACTGCGTGCCGCACACCACACACGGCATATCGTATGAGACATCGCGCTCAGGGACTCGCCGGACGCACACAAGGGATCCCCGTGCCGGTATATTAACAGCATAAGGCCTTAGCAAACTGCCAAGAGGAGCGCTCACATTGCCGGCTTAGCCATTACTCGTCAACACTTCGAAACGAATACATGGCTTCATTGTTAAGCGTACCTATGTGAAGAACAATGATGGATCTAACAAAAACTGACGGGTTTTGTGAAAATCTCAACATTTGACAAAACTCTTTATTATGGCCTATTTGAATAAAAAGAACCTGCCTGGCCGTGATCAGCATACATACAATAAGCCTTACGGTCGGTTGCCTGTAGCGCACGAGATAAACATTTCCTTTTAATAAAAGAACAGAACGAGCTCAGCATTGCCGTAATTAAAACTAAGTTCCCAGTCGGAGTGTGACTGCGCTCGGGCGTCACTTTGGAAATTAAAACTTCTTGAAAGAGCAGTCAGTCCTCGAAGGTGGGTTCACCAAGAACAAGATCATTGAAATACCGTGACACGATGTATTTACTTAGTATCATTTGACAATGCAATTAATTAGTTCCTTCAATTCAAACACGTCACTAAACGACGTATTTGTCAATATGACCGTACAGTACTCGTTGGTAAGTAACAACAAATATCATAGTTATGTCTTTTGTCAAATGTAACTAAATTGTTTCTTCGGCTCACTAGAATTATACGTAGAAATGATTTTTTTGCCCTGGTGTAAATTCCTTGCAAACCTATCAGTAACGCAACGAATTCGTACATTGTTAGATTTACATTAGCCATACCATTTTTCACGTCATTACATTAACGAACTAAACGTGCGGCCACTTCGGCGGCAAAACATACGAGCAGCCACTTCTGTTGTTCAATGTACGTAAGCGGTTTACACCAATCTATTCCGCGACACGCGCCGTCCGCGTGAGTGGTGCCTTCGTGGTAAAGGGAGTCGGCTAAGCGACTTGAGCTAACTTGCCAGTTAAACTTATCATATTATGTAACAGATCCAAAACCAAATTACGTCAATTCATCAGAATAGGCTTATTTAACCAATCTTTTTACAATGTTTCAGTTAGCTAAATTCAAATTTTTCATAAAATTACAAATATATATCTACTAAGTGACCTATGTGACGTTTTGAGTATGAATCTTAATCACTTCCACTCAGCACGGCCGCCGGTGGGGGAAATATTTCAATGGAAAACCATGATTCAATTCGACGAATAAAATTTTCAACTGCTTAAGAAAACGAAAGTGATAAATTAATTTCGTAGGCAGTTTAATCCATGTTTTACGTTCAACTCAAAGAAACATTCAAACAAGATTGCTTTCTTGGCGTATTATTAAATTTTATTAGAGCCTATTCCATGTAAGTGTCCGACGCAGCGTACTATCCACTAATTAGGTGCGGTTCACAGCCGTAACCAAACGCCTGCGTCTCGGTACCTACGTACATAGGTGTGTCTTGGACGCACGCGCTTATTGCTTTTGAAATGACATTTCTGAATGAGACGACATGGTTTCGATTGATTTAATAGAATATTTCCACGCCTATTCTGTTGTACAATGCACCGTAATAACAAAGCTTGTAGGTATCTATTTTTGTACATTTGAAAATGCTATTAGTAACTTTCATCTGACTAATGAAAAGGTTACAGCAGCTTCAACTATTTCGTTCCGATAAATTCGCTGTGAATTGAAGCGAGACCACGGCTTTTTCCCACCAAAATTGTATTCTATAAATTTTAATAAGGTAACCTACCCTTGGAACTATAGAACAATTTAAGATGTGCTCAAGTAATTTTACTAGGTCTATAAAAACAGTATTCCTCTTTGCAATCATAGTTACACTGTGGTATGGATATGTGACCTTCCACTATACTCCTTAATAATATTTAATCTGTATCAATGTCACAATAAAATGATTATCCTATCAAAATATTAGATGCAAACAAATACCGATCGCCACGCACGCCAGTAGTTACGTGTGGTAGCCGTTATCAACTTCAGCGAGGTTGTATTCACTGCTGTACATAGTTTTGAGAGATTTTGCGCTTCACACCAAGACTGCCTCGTTGTGATGGTGGCAAGTGCGACTGCCGATGAGGTCAGACACTATTATCTATTTTTAACTTTGATTTTTTAATGACACATGCCCGGTATATGACGAAAAGCTCAGCACCAAATGCTCAGCAGAAATCAAAATTGATGTCAAAGTTACAGGCTTGATATTACGTACATAATCTGGCCATACAAGTTGCGGATGGCAGAAATCTAAATTTAGTAAAAATATTTAGTTCCCCATTTATATCACTAAAATCTTATTCGTTCTCGTATGTAGCACCGAGATCAAGTTCAATCAAGATTCTCTCTGGTCGAATACTTAACTCATATTACCCAATATTCAGAAAGTTTCACATCCATATGTAATTAATACATGCTCACCATTTCCATTTCCATATGTTTGGACTGATATATTTACAGTACTTACCCAAACACGTTTATTGAACATTTCTTTGTTTAATTTTTAGATGCAAACATACTTTTGCGAGTTGTCTGTACGAACCCTTATTTATCATCAATGGTATTAAATGATTGTGTTTATTAAGGGGAAATGTTTAGGGATTCTTGTAGTATGTCCGTTTGAAGTGGGCGCAAGGAAGGGGGAGAGATAGCGTTCGCAAATTAATTCCGTCGGCGGTCTTTGATCTCGGCCGCATTGTTGCTCGTTGTACAAATAAGCAGGACTGGCTGGGGCTCCGCTCAGCTGCCTCGTAACTCCTCGCTCCCGGGAGGCCCCGCCGACCACGAGCTCCGACGACTACAAGCCGTTAGGGCCACGACGGCCGCGCTAATAACGCCTTTCACGCGACGTTCGCGTACGCGTGATCGCAGTTAGCCTTACAACGCAACGCTGTCTTCGTCATTGACGCGCTAACGATCTAGCTGCTCTCTTATGCTCTCTACCTAGCAGCGTTCCAAAAATTAGGTTTTTCATTCTTATATATTACATATAACATCACGCCTGTATTTTCCCGAAGAGGTAGGCAGAATAGATTAACACACACGATTCCTAGTTATGTTATATGTCCCATGTCAAAAGATTTTATATCTTTTGACATCATATTTTGAGCTGATCCGGAGTATTAAAAGTTAGACATATCTATTAATACGTTTATACCTAAAAGCACTTCTGCCAACCCACTCAACCAGCGGGGCAGTGTATGTATGTGATACGCTTGTCCTCCACTCCTTAGTGCGCTTAGTGAGCGCTCGTGTGGAAAAAACATCCGATAGCTAATTCATTCACAGGCAACACAAATAAAATAACAAAGTACCCTCTATATGGGATAAGCTCGAGAACGGGTCTCATTCAATTCGCCGTCGCTATCTCCAAGATCCACAAGAACGGCCTAAGCCGCAGATTTTGTGTCGTGGGAGGAAAATGAGGGACTGCGCCGACTTACGCCCTAAATATTTTATCCAAATCCTTTCATCGAAATATTATTCAACAGTATAGATATAATAATGATAATGTGTATCCTACATTTTGTTGTAACCAAAATACTTGGACATCGGGACGTATGATAGCGAGAGGGGCCGGTAACGAGCCGGTCCACAGAGAACGTTCAGCCTTCTTGAACGGTTATAAACCATTATTAAATAAACAGAAATTCAATGAACTATATGAAAATAAGAACTCGACGACAGTTACAACGTAGGCACTGATACGACGCCCTGTTTAGGATTATACGAGACAAGTTCGCCGCCGAGCCGGCGCGCCCTACGGTACGAAACTCATTTGAAGCCGATTGCTGGAGAGCCATCGCCGCCCGGCGCAGTGCGATTGGCTTACAACTACTCGAACGTGAGGCCGCATCTCATTAACGTTGTTACGACAGTAGAAATAACTGTCACACACACACACACACACACACACATACATACACCTACACATTGCACACAAATCGTATCGACACAACTTGTATATTCCTCGAATGAACCGTTAAACTTGTAGAGGAATGCATAGTTAATAAGTATATCAGTTTCTAATACGACTTAGATTTATCTAAGGTAGATTTAAAGAATGTGTTTCGAAAATCAAAATCACATTTAATAGCATTGACTGCCTCGTTGGTCGTGTTGGTTACAGATGCGACTGCCGATCGAGAGGTC
>DWEI01002992.1:0-13434 GCA_018245875.1 Mysoria ambigua | reverse complement strand
TAGAGATATTTGGCACTCCGTGCTCTCTGCCTACCCCGTAAGGGACTCGGCGTGAAGATATGTATGTATGTATGTATCTACGTCTAGATGTAAGTCTGTATAAACAGGCATGTATTTTGAATGTGTTTAATATTTTGTTATGTGTATATTTTTACCAGCTGTCTGATTGCTCATAAGCGATTACTCATACCTCTATTAGGTTCGGACGAGCATAATATGCAGTGTTCCCAAAATAATATTATTACGTAACATAACGCCTGTATTCCCCAAGGAAGTAAACAGAGGATTATAGTGCATCACGTTGTACCAGTAACTGTTAAGTCATATCATGAAGTGAGCGGTGAACCCGTAATCATACACTGGGGACATATTAAAACTTCAGATCACCACTAGAAATTTTAACTACAAAATGTAAGTTACTAAATCTGATAGTAAATATCCGCGATTCAAACCCAGGACTTCTTGATCGGATCAGGCCCACTCGACCGACGTGGCAGTGTAATATCATTATTATTCACTCTGAAGAAATCTTCAGCGCAATCTTAAATAATATAACATAACAAACAAAACACAAGGCACATACAAAACAAAACAATGTTCATACAATAAAGTAAGGTAACACTAGTTATGATTAAGTTTTATTATAGCATGTAGGTATTTAGTTTAATAAAACAAATTATGATTCAAAATATTCCATGGATAAGCAATTGTATTCCATATTTATCAACAATTATGATAAAATAATTAAAACGTACGAATGATAAAGCGAAATTATCAATTGTCAGATAGACACCGGATTGCTTAAATATTATTCATTCTCATTATTCACGTACCTATACATTATGTACAAAGTATAGGCATTCACATACATTTAGCTTAAGTGTATAATATCAAATGTGCATTCTTACACATATTATTGCGGATGCGACTTAAGATAATTGAAACTGTATACTTATAAATATAATTCGGTTTAAAATTCATAATAAAATGAATTAATTAGCAACACCGCCGAAATGTAAATGGTATAAAAATTTTCATAACGTCATGATTAAAAATATTATATTGCTTTATAAAACAGGCTGTAATAATTGTATACGTTTTTACGGCTTATGTAGCATGATGTTAAGTCACTTTATATGCAAAAGAAACATTACTAAATACAACCATTTAACCAGTTACTGGCAGTTATAATTAACATACTCATTGTGGCAAGATTAGACACTTTTTAACTAGATAACACGGCGCATATCTCATAGTGATCTTCTCAAAATTAGGTATAATAAAGTACACGATTGAAACAGCGTCGTCGGCCAATGCGCGCGAGGAACAAAAGAAATGCAGCTACATGAAATTTTCGCAACCACGAGACTGAGTAATAGGTGTGTACAGGGGAAATAATTAATGTTTCATGGCATCATTATTTCGTGAAACGATTTCTACGCATGCGTGTGCGCTTGGGAGGAGATGTGTCGCTGCGTGCGCAGACGAAGGCCCCGCCTCCCGCCGCTAATTGCACCAATCTGCGCGACGACCCGCACGCACACACGCCACAAACAAACACACGCACGCACGCACACACACACAACAACAACACCGCATTAGGCAAATGCACGCATGTTTTTTTGTACTGGAAATACATTGTTAAATCGTAAAAGAAAATAATGTACCTCCGCTCTGTAATGAGCAGTTATATCCCTATAATCATATTTAATATAAGTTTCTCTGACGCATGCTAATATATTTTTATCCGCGGTGTAGGTACGTCACATGGGCCAGACTAAAAATAGGCAACGTTTTAAATGCGAATCCAATAGAAGATTGAATAGAAGAGTTGCATAAAGTACTCACAGATGATAGGCATTTAGTAAGTAAAGAGAGGCAGACGCGGGCGACAGGGGACGGTGGAGTGCGGTATGAAAAACGAATGCTTAGTCAATTAAATTGGTATAGTGATGAGTTGAGCGGACATCTCGTTCATTTACTTAGGAGCGGCGTAATTGAAAATAATCGACTCTAAACGAAACAAAAGGAAAATGACTTCAATCCGGCTAACAGTCGTCTGTCTGAATTAATTTGAAGTAGCAGACAGTTTATATGGATACCTACATATGCACACTGATTTAAATATTAGTAGGTATATAGAATCACCGACAGCCTATGATTAAAAACTGCTTCCAGCCATGAAGATATCATCAAAAGTGTAGTAGCTATAAGATGAACATTGGCAGAAGATAAAATTATTTTTTTATCATGTGTAAGTACATTTTTGTAGCAGAATAATGTAATATATAAGAATAAATAATATAATATAATGAAAACTAATACGGTAAATGAAATCTTCAAAAGAATTGTTAATTGCAAAATCAATAATAAATGTTCGTTAAGGAACATTAAAAAATACACCTATAGCTTTATCTGAAATGCCAATCAAAAGGAACCGATATGTAGGTATTGTAAGAACAGGTGGCTCTTATTGAAAATGTTACATAACACACGGCTAGGATAAGTGAGTTGAAGCTTTATTGGGAAAGCTATAGAGTTGATAAAGCTTTGTTTCTCTTTCAATAGGAATGTTACAATTGTCACCGGTCAATGCGCGTGAAATCGACGATGAGCCGATACTGCAGTGGATTGAATAATGCGTTTGTTTTACTCGACTTTCTACGAACGTTAGAAAACAAAGGTCGTGTACCTTCCCTCCTGCCGTATTCGCACTTTCACGGCGTGTGACTGAGAAATAATAAAATGTGAGCCTTATCTGCGCATCTCTTTCATCTGCGAGCGCTTTTTATTTTTATCTAGCATTAAAATTGGGGCTGAGTTGGTACCATTGTTTAAAAGTAAACAAAATATATTAGTATAACCCTTTAAGTCCATGATACATTATATATTACGTTTTACCTTATGCTTTTCGAATGCTGTTCGATAATTTTACTTTATTAAGGGTTTTCATATAAAATGAAGCGAGTCAAAAGGCGCCATGGAAATGGGTTTTGTAATTTTTTCGATAATACTTTATGTCGAGGAAACCCTAACAAAAACTTTACCTAGTAAAAAATGGTTAAATTATTGAAGTGTTAAAAATAAATAATGGATATTGTTTTAATACTGATATTTAAAAGATTATTATAGTATATCCACCCTGAATATTATGTTTATGTCGACGATTTAAAGACATTAATCAACTTTCCAAAACCGCTTCACATTAACACATGTCGTTTTCGATGATTCACATTCCTAATTCGAATATTTGAACAAAACGACGCCAGTGAATCTCAGACGGAGTGATATAAATAATTTCGTCCATATCATCAATCGCGCCAGTAAACCATAAATTATCGGGTGCGTCAAATGTTGCCAGTATCGCATTACAGACTTGCCCATTACCACGACTCCACAGACTACAAAAAACATGTCACTATTACAGATCATAAAATAAATATTCACCGATAAATACTCTCAAAGGGTACTTATATATTTTTAATATATGGTGTCCGTAACCGTACATCAGCTTTAGTTACAATTTTAATTTTTAGATAATAAATAAATATACAACTATGTATACAATTTATTTTAAAATATTCACTAACTGAAAATAAATATACCTGAATTATTGCAACAAACGAAAATTAAAACTATTTATGCAAGTGCTATAAATATGTATAAACAATGTTTTAGCTATAATTATAAAAGCAAAAACACATAACACAAATAACATTTTCGTCCTTATGTAATCAGCGTAGACTGTATCTTATTAATGATCATTATCATTATCTTAACAATGTTTTAGATAAGTTTTAATGTCCAAAAAAGTGTTTAAACACGAATATTTTAAATGCACTATGTAGGTATAGATATTGTGTACATATATGTGTTAATTTCAAAATCCTTATCCTTTATTCCGTCCTTAATCTTACAAACTCATCGTACAAATAATTTTGATTAACAAAAGTAAACATTGAATTTATTCGCAATAAAATACGCTTTAAACGGCCAATTACATTGACGCAGACATACATATATATCTAGAAAATTTAGTGGAAATGTACCTTTATAAAATTATGCATCGGGCAAATGAATTGCCGACGTAACGCTGTATGGTACAGATACGTAATATTCAAAAAACAAAGTAAACACGCAATTTTGTGTGCAATATTTTTTAACGTAAAATATAAAATCATGCAGTGGCCAGATTGACCGCTGACGCAACGCCCGCTCGTATAATATACATAATGCAAAGTGAAAACGATCAGAGATGTCAACGTCGCGAGTTTTACACGCATATGTGAGCTGTTAAAATTATGTTTTATTGCTTTTGAATGTTACTTTAATTTATGTTTAAGTTTCACATATGCCTAAGATTGGAACAGAGTGAATAAATTCCTGAATTAATAGCAGAAATGAAAAAAAATTGTTAACTTTCATATATTCATACATATTAAAGGTGTGTACCCGCACTCGGCCAGCGTGGCAGACTACGACCTCAACCCTCTCATTCTGAGAGGAGACCCATGTTCCAGCAGTGTAACGATAGAAGGTTTGATATCACAAAAGGTGTTATCTATGTAAAATAGTTACCTTTAAAAATACCATGAATATATTTAAATATAAGTATTCAAACATTCGATACTTAGCTAATTCATTTTAAGACAGTTTAGTTAGAAATTTATATAAAAATTGAATTCAAAAATAAGTCTGATCCCTAGTCTACACTTCCTTAGTCATAATAACATACGTCTAATTCTAATTTTAAAAATAAAAACGCGGTGTTATGAAAGAAAACAAGAATCAATGTTTCATATAATTTTTGAGTATCCAATCGGCTCAACCGCTGCCGAGTGTCGACAAATGAATATACCAAATTTAGATATAATCAAACCGACAAGAAGCCGTACCGCGGCCCGTCTACACGATAAGGGAGTACGTTTACAAACAACCCAAAAATCAGATCCGAGATGGAACACACATAAACTACGGCACATAACTGCTGTGACCGGGACCAAATCGATTCCAGTTCCGATTCCGAGAACTGACACAGTTTCTTAAGTGTCACATCACTACCGACGCGTCGCTTCATAAATTAAAAGTATCGGACGCATGCCAAACTAGCCCTTAACGGCGCTCGTATAGGCGATGTTCCGTGCGAGTTCCAATGAGTGGTTAAATTGTAAAGGAGAGCCACCTGTCTCCACGAAAAACTTTATAGCGGCCATAAAATTTAAACCTCAAAAGGGAAAACAAAAAGTATGGAATTATATGTTTTTTATTTTTATTTTTTTTTACGGTCGAGGCCCATTTTAGATGGTGTTTACCTAACCTGTCACCTTACAGAATGGCGATTTTGACTGGTCGGGTCCGTTGAATTAATTGTGGAGTTTTGGAGAGATATCGTCTGATGGACGATAAGGTCCGGACCGCTGCCCACCGTCCATAGCAGCAATTCGCTTTAAATACTGACTGTCAGTCGCCGAATCACTGGCCAGCTTAACATTTTTAATTATAACGACTCGCGGTCTTGCTAACTTCGTATGTCGCAATGACTGATTTACGAGTACGGCAGTTGGAATTCGCCTTTGGAATGTCATTTTTCAATTGCAACAAGATTTACGTCTCTATAAAAGCTTAAATGAAATAAAAAAAACTATACTAACAAGCGACATACTATTAGGTCGCCGACGCGAACGAGAAATTCCCTATTAGAAACCTAATACTACTCCATATTCGATTCCGTAGCGCAGCGACGCGTCGACACCTACATAGCAAATTTGATCTCAATGATCATCGATTTGAGTCACATCCTATAAATTTTCACTTGCACTACGGCCGAAAGCTAGAACAATAGGAGAAAATAGAAAAGGGATTAGTATTAGCTGAGCGCTTACCGTGCGATCCGACCGCGGCCGAATAGGGGGCGTGCATCTGTTGGTGGTAGTAGCGGGCGCGGCTGTGGTGGCCGCCCTCCAGCGGCGAGTGGAAGAAGCCGTCGCCATTAGCCTCCGAGCTGACGTCGCCGGCGGCCGGGCTGCCGTTCACGCGGCTGTCGTACCACCGCTGCTGCAGCGCACCCCCCGCCCCCGCGCCCCCGCCCTCACCGCTCATGTCCATGACCGCCGCGCCGACCTCACAAACCATGCATCCCTTTATACACACGCACTGTAAGTCCACACACCTATCCGCATCTCAGTCTGTCCCCGCGTTTCACTCTCCGCTCCGTAGTTCGAACGTCGCCGGGCACAGTGTTAGCGCCGTAGCCGCGCCGCCTCGTGCCGCCCGTGCGCCGGTGCCGTCATGCCGCCCGTACCTGGAAACGAACGGTCCAATTCAACAATTGCGTTATGTACGTTGGAATGTTCGCTACATCAAAGGGGGGAATAAAAAGGAAAATCACAACACATAAGCCGGCATTATGTCAAAACGGAGACAATCAATTAAGATAAAAGTGGCGCGCTATCGCAAGTCGTCCGCGATATCGATACGCTCCCAATTTGATTAAACGATATACCGCGAACAACACTCGATACGGCCGCGATAAAGTGTAACCGCACATTAAGCGTTGTTAGCCAACCGCGCCACGATTTTTATTACCACTAAACTCACACACATATCTGTGCATCGCGTCGCGTCGCGTCCACCGCTGCCTCCACTCGTTCGTATGAAATGGCTACCGAGATTTTTTACGAGGGACGACATGTAAATTAGCATTAATTAATAGCCCAGTTAGTTCGTGTCGTTCGTTTTATGTATTGGCAGTGTGTATTTCGATTGAGCGATCCATGTGTAAACATTGAGTGGCGGTTCAGATTACATTTCCATATGCACACTGATAACTCAAGTGATAACTGCGTAAGCACTTATGCAACTGGAATGCCACCACGGTTATCTTGGTTTTAACGAAACAACTCATAAAACTTAGGTGTCCGGTGCGACACCTCGCGAATAAATAGTTACACGTTGCCATTATCAGAAAGGCTTTCGCGGGCCGAGCATTCAACTCGTGTTATGAATTGCCGCGCTAGCCAAAAACAAATTTAAAGGATTTACTTTAGCTAGAATTATGTTACGCTATATAAAATATAAAAAAAAAGAAATGTCAAGTTATCTACATTCGTCAATTTAACATTCTACTGTTGGAAGTGAATGTTTTCTCAAAATGAGAAGGATAGCCCATAGCCACGCCGGCAAATTCGGATTGACATACATCAAATGCCAAAGAGAATATTATACGAAACTCCATTATGCGGAGGTATCCTCTAGATGTCGTTCTCTGCCATTAAAGCAAAGTGGCATTCGGATTAAATATATATGTACAAATATATTTTAAACGACGAAATCTTAATGACACAAAATGAACATAAAAAAAACATTTACTTCAGTGAGTGTTACCAATTTCAGTATCTACTGAAAGATATCACGCAGCTGATAACGATCAACACAAAACGCTAAAACAGTATTCGTGTTAATAATAGTATAATTAAAATAGATAAGATATTAATATACCTCTATGTCAGCCAAGAAATATTACTGTTCATCGTTATTGACTTTATATTTGAAATACATTTATATTTATTCAGAAACCATAGTAACCTAAGCGTTAGGTATTTTTGGTAAAAACGCATATAATCGTAAGCATATAAGCTTCCCTTATTATTCGCTTACTACCCTTAATATTATATAACTTATAACAATACTTGCATGCCTAAAAATTTTCACCTTCTATTGCGTAGTGAGACGTACAACATAACGGGTAAATCGTGAGAATGTATTCTACCTCACTGCCCAACCCTTAAGTGAAATTCAGGTATGAAGTTAATTCCTATTTTTCCCGTAACTTTTTTCGTTCCACTGCAGGAACACGGGTCTCCTCTTAGAATGAGAAGGCCGTAGTCTACGACGCGGGCCGAGTGCGCGTTTGCACGTTTCACACGCCTTAGAGAACATATTTTTTCATTAATTCCTAGATGCACTGTGTATTTGCCTAACTTTGTAATACGTAACACTCTGTTGCAACGACTCAGATATTCTTAAAAATATATGTCTTCAATCACATGACATAAAACATTTATGTATTTAGTTGACTACATTTTAAATTTTTACTGTAATAAATTGTTTACTCAATTTTATGTTTATCTATTTACGTCAAATACCAAATAGCAATTTGGTAAACAATTTGGAACATGCTATAGTATTATAATTTAAGTTTTCTTGTAAGGTAAAGAAATTGTATACTCAGTGTTCGGTTGCACTAAAATTAAACCAGTAAAATCGAAATAATTTAATCTATATTAGTGAACATATTGAAATGGAATTCACCTAAATATCAAATGTACAATCACATTTTAATAAAATTATATTTTTGCAGCAATAAAATATTATTTAAGAATAAATATTATTGTAATGCATAATGCATAAAGTTATTCAGAAAAATTATACAAATCTACATAAGCATAAGTTAAAAACAGCTTGTACTATTGCCTAATATTGAACAGACAGATAAAATCACTTGTAGGTCTCATATGTACATACCTATAAGGCTAAAAGTATAAACATGCAATGGTTGTCATGAAAACCGATGAAATTATGACGCTTAAATGAATCGAATTTGATGTTTATACCTTGCCAATCGACCAATATAATTTGTATACCGTTGTCGTAACGTTGAAGTATATTAATTAAGTATTAAGATAAGATACGTCATAAATCCTTAAAGATAATATCGATATTATAAAGTAATCGTAACGACTAAATTATCGCACGAGATAACACCTGTATATGATTTCGGTAACTTTAATTTTTAAGGCTAGCGGCTTGAAATCTTTATTATAATTAAAACTGTACAATCATTGCCCCAATTTAAATTTGGAACTCAGCAGCTTTTTCTATTATTCCAAATTATAATTCCCTAAAAATCCTTAAACAGCTCACGACCCTGACGTTTCCAATTTCAAATGGAAATTTTATGTTATGACTTTTAAATTATGAATTTAAAGGTCTTTATTGCACGTTTTTGTACACTTGATATCTGTATGTTCCACCAACTCCGATACAGGACTATTTGTTATTAACAATAAAGAGCATAAAAGATTATATTTTATTGGTCCTAAATAAATGTACACACTAAATTACCTAATCAATTCTCAAGCAAATGCTTTAACTTCCTTAGACAACCGTTCGAGGAGTAGCAGATAAGATTCAAGTGCGTGATATAATAAAATTATTGCTGATAATGTCATATTAAAGTAATCCTCTATAGCGAACGCAGTGATTCAATTTAGAATTTTGAATAGATTTTAACACAGCATGCTAACAACATGTAAGTACGTTTGTATGAAATATTATAATTTTTGTTTAAATATATTTTCGTATATTGTTGCGAAAGAAAATAAATAACATTAATTTTCATAAGTCTCAAACAGTCAGGTGATATACATTTGACGTTAGCTTTAATTTTTGAACGTTATAAGGTTCGTTTTTTTTTTCGTTCCAAATTTAAAAATCCTTTGAAATGAATTAATAGCTGGTGAACGGAGGTACCGGAGCTACCGGAGGGTATTGTTATTGGAAAGATTCTAACGATACAAGCGATTTCTGTGTAGATCATAAAGATACACGTAATCGTGTATTTTGTACAATTATTTGCAATGTTAGCGATAGATATATCTAGTAAAACAAATCGCTCTTACAAGATCTTACCAATAGCTGCTGATAAGATGAGGATCCGTTGAAACGAAGATAATTTGTGGCCAATAATATACACGGGACTATGAGGTATCTATCACAACCGATGGAGCCGCTATCTGGCGATCGACTGAAAAAAGAAGGACTTATTGATAACAAAAAGAAATCACACATTTATCGCAAATTGCGTTCATTTCGTGTGATTTCCTCGTAATGCCACGCGATAAGGTGTGATAATGGGCCCGCAAGAAGCGAATCGGTTAACTAATATGAGCTTCACATGGCCTTATCGGAAATTTTAAATAAATTCGTAAATTAACTGATCTTTATCGCACTTAAGGGGCATACAGACCTTCAATATCTTTGATGGATGTAAACGGTGCATGTTACACATTTTTTTTTAATTAAATAAACTCAAGGACCGATTGATCTCGTTACCACATATTTGGATTAAAAATCGACCAACACTTTCAAATATCATCACATGTGTGCATGTTCAAATAGTAAATGTGATAAATATTATATCATATTAATTAAATCCAGCTTACAGTAGACAGATATTGGAAATGTAATTCGTTTATACAATTTAATCAACGAGACGTTCGGTGAAACGCAGGGATTTACGAATATAAATAACATTACATAAAAATCCTTCTTCTATAAGTACAAGCAAAAATCGTAACCGACATTGTACTCAACATTTATTTCATGTAAACGACAATTAATATTTAATAATAAAATCGCGTTTTAGACAGTGTAAATTTATAACATGTATTATCCGAAAACGCCGAATAATATAAACAATTCATTCTTAATGATACAATACCGTTATATTAGTCCGACTTTGGCAATTGCCACAGTACTGAGAACCACGGGCCGGAGCCAGCGCGCGGACTGTACACGTTGGTATATTTATGGCCAACGTTAATTGAGTGTCAGTGGCGACAGTGCCTTATTTAGACAAGTCAAACAAGATGGCCGCAACAAGTTTGCGTTCCTAATGAAACATGTAGATCTTCTTGCAACGCTCCCGTTGCTGCTTCGATATTAATATGTTTAATGTAATTGTCGATATGTTACATGCTGATAGTACAATTGAAAAGGTACAATTGTGTGCTACAAAGTACAATGTTGAAAATCTCTTATAAAAAATAAATATCGCATAGTGCGTTCTGATTTAATTTTGTTTGTTATTTAGCATGTCTTCTAATTTAACTTAGAAAATTGTTTACAATTTGACGTGAAAATAACAGTACTTTTATATCACTTTAATTCTACAATTTAAAAAAATACTAATATATTTTATTGTATTCAAATCATTCATTCATTTCCCAACCCCGCATAACAATTTTTATTTAAACATATTAATGACCAAATTATAGAAGCACATACGGAACAATACTCTTGTTTTATTTGTAATTATACAATGTATAAGTATATTATTAATTTATACAAACATCCTTGGTTGTCTCTGGGCTACACCAAGAGACAACCAAAAATTTATGTGTTTAAATTAGCAAAAGATATATGCAACTAAACTGTCACATTGGTTGGAAGCCCAAGTGCTGAACGAAATGTCCTGGTACAAATCCCGGGTCGAACACTATTTGACTTTTCTAATTTAGATTTTTTAATAGTCGATCGGAGTCTGGATATGTGCCCGATGCATGGCAATAGACTCACCACCTATTCAATAGTGGGACGTAAACGTAACCGGTGAAACGTGGGAATGATCTACATTCCTCTGCCAACCACTTCGGTGATTACAAGCGTGAAGTTACGTTAATTGCAGATACACAACACGATACTTTAGAAGCATTTATTCCACAATAAATTGCACTTAAAATGAGACGTACACTTACACTTTTCGTTCTCATCATAAGAATGGTGTGTCACATCTCCAAGTACCTACCGGCACAAGCTGGATGGACCCGTCCGTCGACACATTCCCGTCATTTTATACCCATAAGAACGTTTACACGATTAAAAAAAACGCAAAGTCTAAATGTAGTTGATACGCGCATGTGTGTGTGTGTGTATATTTATGTGGCTACGGGTGTGGGAAAGTATTTCCAGTAGAGCAGTTTAAACTGACCGTCACCCTAATTTATACTAACAATCAGTTCAACAAGGAAAACTAGCCTATGAATGTAGAAATCTATGTGGAAGAGATTCTAATGTAATGCAAGGACGAGGATATAAACATTCTGTGTTCTTTACCCACCCTGTAAGAACTCCATAGTAATAAAACGGTTTTAATAAGTTTCCGAAGCCGTCTCTTAAAGATAAAAGTTATAAAGTCGATTGCCCTAAACGAGTAAAAACTGTTATAATGTTTTCATTCAAAATACCCGAAAATTCCTAACAGATTTTCAAACACATATACCTATATGAGACATACTTTTCTTAGCAAACGTAGATACAAATAAACCGAACCGAAATCAGCAATGACAACCACCAACTACCGTTTCGTCGGCACACAGAAATGAAAATACAAGAATCAACACGCGCCGCGTGTGTGTGTGTGTGTGTGTGCGACCGTGTGTATGTGCGTGTAAGTTCATTTTGGTGTGAGCGGGCAACAGGTCTCACAGTTGATCCACGACACGGGGCGGAGTGATCGATGCGCGCGCGCCCGCGACGACCCGCGCGCGCCCGTATCTGGCGCCGGATCGCACCGCTCATGGCCGATGTGCGGTAGCGCGTTTCACAATATAAATCACGGCCGATTGCCTATAACTCGTTATCAGTGATAACCATAGTGATATTACACACACACACACACACACACACACACACTCACGCTGTTCAATTTATAAGCGAATCTGTACTTGGATATAGGCGGATATTAATGTAACAAATTCGCTTCTCTTATTTCATTGTTGATTATTAATTGTAAAAAGTTCGCGTGTCATTTGTAACGTGGCTTCGTATTATCCGTTTGTGTTATTCGCGGTATCAATCTGGCTTTTTTTTATTCGAAAGAAATAATGAAACAGGACACCGTAAAGCTAACGTTGAATTATCATAGATCGGTTTAGGCTTCTGTATGTTCTTAATCTACGAGTATCTACCTTATAGCACTGTATCGGAATACTTCTTAATGTATGTATATGTTACTTAAAACCAGAATACATCAAAGCAGGCGCCGCTCTTGTGATAGTACTATCTGGTACTATCACGACTAGATAGTACCTACTATAGATAGATTAAAAATTAAAAGTGATTAGTCATGATATTAATAACAGATATGAATGTTTTTGCAATGTGATGCTCTTTTTGCTTACTAGTATTTCCCGTTTACAGACAACACCATGCATATAATGCTTATTTTGAAAAGTATACCTTTAAAAATCTTATTTAGATTTCGCTCGAATCATGTTAGGTACGCTAAGGGCATAAATTTGTTTATTATTAAGATTTACAGGCAACCTTAATATATATAGTATTTAATACATCATACACATAAATTAAGTGTCATGGACGACTCTAAACTTCTAATCGACAACTATCGTCTGATACATAAACTTCACACACAAGAAAATAATCATACAATACATAAATAAAAAACATGAAAATATTCCTTATTTACCACGTACTTGTGAACGCATACAAAAATGCTAATGTATACAGAAACTGATTTTCGGATTTTATTCCTATTGTTAGAGCGCATATAATTGTGGCTGTTCCTTTGTATGTGAACTGACTACATTTATTCATATTTAAATACGTTCTGTGCCAATACTGAGTAAGAATGTT
>DWEI01002991.1:0-13435 GCA_018245875.1 Mysoria ambigua | reverse complement strand
AGTAGGTACGCTGTCTGCTTACGTACGGTGACGGAGGATACCAGTATAGATTCTTATTGTTATTCAAAAGGATTACTCCGTTTAATTGAGGCGCAGATTAAGGAAGTGTTTAAACAATCACAGGTGTCTATTATAATTCCTAAGAAAGCTTCTTTGTTTGCAAGAAATTAGCATTAATGAGTTCATAGAATTAGATCATCAGTTGCGTACGCTGAGTTATTCAAACTTATAAATAAAAATAACTCAAATCTAATATACATACTATAACAATTTGTAAAGAACAGCAAAAGAAATAAATTCTACTCTCTTATACTAATAATTTTCTCGTGAAACTACTGTGGCTATGTATTGCTTAAATCTTTAAGTAAAATTATTATTATTACTGTTACATGATCACGCTACGAAGCTTACGGGGTAAGTAGACGACATCGATTACCAAATATCGCAATCCATACAGATCTCACGTGCTTCTGGTACATTCATCACTCTCTTTATCACTGGTTTCAAATACTTCTGACTTTTCTCATTAGCCTGTCGTGTTTGGCGGGAACTGGTGTATCTTGGTCTCCCTCGACACTTGCAGCAAGCAGTACCCGCATCGTGTACATGTTCTGTCGTTATTTAAACCTTACAACTTCATTTTGTGCTTGAGGACCCTTAAAAGGGCTTTCATGAATGTGCGTGGTTCATCACACGACGCACCTGCGCTCTCCAGCGGGCGCGTTTATCATATCATAGGAAAAAACGGGCGTCTCTAATAACCAAGCTAGCGCTGGTATTACTGACTATCAGTCATCGGATCCGTCAGTAGTGAATACTGCGAGTCTGCGTATACTGGTATTATATCACCATAATTATATCAATCAATCATATCAATCATATTGACAGCAATTTGTCCCTGTCTAAGTACATAGGTGAAAATAATATTGTATATATCTTTATTGATATAAAAGTTATTTCGCTACTGGAAACTGCATGACGTTCGTTTTGCTCCTACCTGCTCAACTGCATCAACCATTTTATGATTCTATTTTTTATTCTACTTTACTATTTATTATTAGCACTTATAATTACTATTTATTGCACTTTTTACATTTTATCGATTTGGTGACAATAAGCTCAAGTTCTATTTCATGGTGGAACGTAAATGTAGCTATGGTAGTATGGAAGTGTACTGTGTAGTATACAGAGAAATACTCCTCTGTCTACCCCTTCAAGGATTAGAGGTATGATTAGAGGTGTTACTATATAACCTCATGGCATAACGCCCATCGAACAAATCTGAAGCTAGCTCATAGCACAGCTTGCATATGCACGATAACACGCCGTATCACAGATTATTTGCCGTATCACAGATTAATATGTACAGATTACCCACGAAGTTTTCCTTCGCCGTTACAGCAAGTGTTATTCAATGTCAAGGTTTTATTACTAAAGACAAAAGCAACGAACATACAAAAAAAGATAGGATTGCCCTAGGACGCTGCAGCGTGAGTAAGGCAAATATCAAATGCACCATGTATGTGTGTATGTGCATACCGCATCCTCCATGCAAAAAATACGCCATTCTAGTTTACCATTGCCGATGACTTCTCGCTGTAACATTCTAAGAGAATCACCATCGATTTTACATCGTTTACGTATTCCTCTATATGACCTTCCGAGCCTGATACAAAAACCCGAGCGCTAATGGTCGAACTAACGCGAATTTCGGTTTCGCTCTTGAAATTTATGTTAATTTTTATAATTTTTGTTGGTTCTTTTGTTGTAAATAATTTGATTACTAATCATTTCATGAATTTTAATATTAATACAATTAATCACTAGGAAGGGCCTCAAATAGGTCCGAATCTAAATAGTTTTTTCTAATCACTACGCCATACCATTTTATTTGTTCATTAGAATTATACTTGATGAAATATTTTTAAAACATTAATTTTTTTTACCGTAAACATAATGTATGTTATCAGTTACGAACACGTAAGCAATGAATTTACGTGTACTCGAATTTTGTGTCCCTGTAGCTCGGGACCAGAATCCCGGAGTCCTCCTATTAGCGCTGAGGAAGGCCACCGAGGGGGTTTTAGTGAGGTAAAAGTTCCACATAACCGGGTATCTATCGGGTACCGGGTACCTTTTGAAGCCCTCCGTAAACAAAAAAAAAAGGACTGAAATTTATAAGTGCAATTCTTCCATCAAATAATATTGAATTGCAATTCCAACAAAGACTTTATGCACTTCCTCTTTTTATATTCGAAACTTATCTTCATGACAAATAAGACATACGATAGCAAATATATAAGTAAAAAATAATTTAATATCAACACACAGCTCACCTAACTGTTTTGGAACAGTGTTTGTATATAATAATGAGATTGACAGGAACATCGAACATGTAACAAGGATAGACATCGTCAAATAGTCAATTTTCATTCGGCAATTATTCCACCCGCCATTGTTCCGCGGTAATCGCTGAGCGCTCGCCACTTTTCTCGCCTCTCGTCACTTTCAATGGCGAGGAAGTCTTACGATCTCATTGTCTACATTTGCATGTCATTATGCCATTCTTTGTGGCTATCGTAGGGATCGCGAGGCCGGGCGTGATTATAGTTCTTACGAGTTAAATAATATTAGCGTGACTATTATTTTTTTTACGTTACTTCACGCCCTACGGAAATGATGTGTGGCGTGATATCTTAACTGCCATTATGCTGGTAAACAGCCCAGTTCCCGGTTACACAGCACAGTTATATCAAATGTTCACAAATAGACAAAGGTTCCGTATAAACGATCTGTCCGTAATTAACCGGCACGTAATGTATGGCATTATAGTGTAACGTAACGCATAGCTTACATAGAATTTTATAATGGCAACGTTAACATTAACGCCCACGATACTTCGATACGAAGAGTTGAAGATCGAGCTCAGTAGCATGCTATTGGAAAGGCCTATGTCCAACAGTGGGCGGTTAGACTGATGTTGATCACGGTGACTTAAATTCATCCTAATAAACTTTAGGGTGTCACGTGATATTACACGAATTATCACATGTAAGCAAATACAATATTCGTATATCGATTTGTAATTCAACAACGATCCAATCAGCCATTGTTCCGTTAATAAATGTTGAATTGCTGCCAGTTTTTTCGTCGGCCATCGACAACTTTAATCGTGAGGAAGTATCGCGAACGTATTTAATGCATCTGCATGAGTACAATTCCTTGTTGTGATGATAGAAATCGCAAGGTCGCGGTGGAGCGTTAACTATTACGATACGTGTGGTCGGCAGCGATAGACGATTTGTACCGCGATTATGTTTTTATGTTACTTAATGTTTATTGTTAGTTAATTGTTTCAATGTACACATTAGTACTGTTTTTTATATCGCAAGCCAGTCAGCCGTGGGTTTTGAGAGCAATAAAACAAACCAATTACTTACATATACATATTTAATTAATTTCTAATTAAACTGCGCATAAACGAAGAAAAGTAAAACGATGTTAAAGTAACTATATTTACTTTAAAGTATTCGTACATGCAGGAGGAGACTCCAAGATTTGAGGGCTAAGTGAAACTCCTTGAGACATGCCTATGTCCGGAGGTAAATGAATGTCAACTTATTATGAACAGTTAATTTCTTTGTACTATATTTAAATTACCCAATTTTATAATACATTGTACACAGTCACGCAAATTTTGGTCTATTTTACGCATAGCTCATGTGCATTTAGTAATTTATCAAACAGTGAGAAATATATCGAGTGTACGAACACCTTACATTTCATATCAATGGAAAGAGACATAACAAGGACAAATTCATTAGATTTTCTACGTTTACTGATATGTATACTTGTCTCATTAACTGCAGTCAACACCATTATTTCTATACTAGTATTTGAACCACGATTTCTTCGGCATATTGCTTTAACTATCTATCTACGATTATATAATCTATATACTGGTTGTGATTGAAAAATGCAATCTGATATTATTTTAATATAATTGAAGTACACTAGACATTTAAAACATTAGTTGATAAAAACGTAAATGAAGAACAGAGATACAAACATAAATTGTCGAACGAAAAAAATCAGACGGAATGACAACAAAAATATAATACAATGGACTAAATTGTAACTGCATCAGTCAATATGGGAACATTTATGTAAAGAAGATTTATGTAACTATTTCAGAGAAGTCTAAGCCGTATATAGGATAAACGTACAAAACATACAAACATTTTTTTAGTGTTAAAGACAGGGCATATTGCATTAGAATGTCTGACTGGTTTTATGTCTGGAATAAAAACTAACGAGCCTTAAACACGGTGTATGACAGTTTTCCTACCATATAAGCCTCCAATACGGAGGCAAAGCGATTGCACGCTGATTTTTTTTTCTATCTTATAAGATCGGAATGAAGACATTTATCTCTTTAATATTTTATAGCCAGCCAGTTTTACATTAGTTGTTCATAACTTTTATGTCCTAGGTAATTATTTTCTGTGGCGAATAAATGATTCTCTTGAATCACCACAATTTCTAAATGGATCGTCGTGTCTCTCTTTATACATTTTGTTATTTCGCACGGAAACTTAAATCGTTCACACACAACCTTATTTTCTTTATTAAACCTTAGTGGTCAATATGAAACCAGTTTTACGTTTAAGTTTACCTACCTCATTGGTTGCTTTGGTTGCAAGCGTGACTGTCTATTGAAAGATCCTGGATGCAAATCCCGATTGGGAAACTATAGGAAAGTCCTAACTTACGTTTTCTAGCAGCAACTCAGAGTTTGGATTTGTACTGGTGTATGGCCACAGGCTCGCCACCTATTCCATAGTGAGACTAAAACGTAACTTCGGGGATTAAAGGTGTGATATCACGTTTTATAAATCGTCTATTGCAATACGGTACGGAGATATTTTTAACTTGATGAAGTTATGTCCGAATCTTCGTTCCGCCTTAACCGGTTCATGTTGTGAGATAACCTGGATGCGGGTAACGGGATGACAAGAAGGTTAATGATGA
This sequence comes from Mysoria ambigua, assembly GCA_018245875.1. Lineage (NCBI taxonomy): Eukaryota > Metazoa > Arthropoda > Insecta > Lepidoptera > Hesperiidae > Mysoria > Mysoria ambigua. Next base: position 8,404 of record DWEI01002991.1, on the reverse strand, counting down.
ACAAGTGACAAATTTTCACGATTTCAGTGTTGTGATTACACTCTAGAGTTGTCATTTAGAGTGGATACCTCAGGCTGATAAATTGATTAATATATCTTTATCTATTCGTGGTGCCCTAAGTTTCACATTTTTTAATCATCATCGCATACGTGAAAGGATTCATTATTATTTTTGTTTCAAACTCTCGAAACCATATTTAATATATAACTGACTTATTACTCTAATGGTCGCGAGACTTTTAAACATATGGTTCTGGATTTAAACTGCGTTGATTGGACAACTATTATTAGCCATTTTTAACGCGATATTTCCAAGTATTTCCAAGATATTTTCCAGTTGCGAATTTGTGCCAGGTGTGTGGCAATAAACTCATGCTCTTCGCTATGGGACGTATGGCTGGTAAAAACCATTACATTTCTTTCCCCTACCCTCTCCAGGAAATGCAGGCGCGATGTGAGTTCATACTTAATACCGAGAATGCTGCTACAAAGCCCAACTTACACTTAACGCTTATTTTCCGCTTTACAAGATTACAATGAAACTATTAATTTATCAATAGAAAAAAAAACTAGTTTTAAATCAGTTACGATTATGAATGCACAATATCAGTCATACGACACTATCAACACAATGCTCCGACAAGATTAATAAGCGAGTGAGCCATTAATGCTGCAAGATCAGACATTAAAACATTAATTTGTTATGTAGCAAAAACTGTTTTATGTACTGTAATATTTATAAACCTCTATTAAGTTTTTGTTGGGCCGCTTTATCTTGCTCTCTGCTCGTGTAACGACATTCAAATACTGTTTTGAATGCAATCCAAAATCACAGATAATTATAATTATTTTATATTACCTATTCTATTTTTCCTTGTCAAACTTCTTTCATCGAGCCTTATGATCAAGGTTATTAATTTTTTATACGATTTACTTTGCCCTTTCGTACAGATTACTGAATATAGAATAAAATTATATAAACAAGATGAAAACGACTTAAATCTCTATTAAAAAACTTTTAAACTTTTTTTAGAACTTTCATAATTCTTCCAATATTATAAACATTATATAATAATATCTCGGACAGTTCCACATACGGCCGTCTAATCTCAAAGTTAACGTCAAGAAAGCTTGTAATATGGTAACCAGACGGCTGATAAACTATAACGTCACCATCAGCCTATTTCAATCCTTCTAAATAGTTTTTTTTTTATTTTTTACACCTAGACAGAACAAATAGTTGTGTTCATCACACAAATTTATTTTTCTGAGTGGAAACCGAATCCATGACCCAGCGTAAATCTCAAGATCTGCGTGTGAGTAGCGTCTCAAGATCCAGTGCACCAACGCTTCACCACCATCATAGTTCTCATCACGTTAGTCAACCGTGGGTTGACAGACTGCACGCGTCTTAGGAACCATTATTTATTAATTCCAAGATATGCAGATTTTCTTAAAATGTTTTCCATCTCTGATGATATTTAATATTTAAACGCATTTTTAAAGATCTTCCCGTTAGAACTCAAGACTCAAGACTGTCGAAGTGAGAGGCTGAAATATAAGCTACTAGATTGAAACTGCTCAAATGTCCAGAGGCGGCGTCACCTTCGGATGGGCCGCCCACTTGTTTGCCCGTACAATGCAATCTGTGTACGTTGTACTTAAAAATCTCTAAATACTCACATCACTAATAATTTATACCTATCAACAGAAAATTCATACAGAGGTTGCCCATTATATTTATCATTCTTTAATGTTGTGTTTCCAGCTATGATAGAACCGTGAATAACAACGATTCCGATAGAAAAATGCAAAAAAAATCCGAAAGCATGTCTGTAGATATTTTGGTGATGGTTTTCTACAGATTTTTAATTGTTTTCTTCCTGTTGTTATAGAATAAGATTAAGTACAAAATATTAATCTGGACTGCGTACATGTTAAAAAACACTAATTTCAAACACCTCCTACAATTCAATTGGCACAGTAATTACGCAATGTTAATTCCCAACTAGTTCAATGAATTTTTAACACGTTTAACATTGTTATTCCCTGGAAAATGACTATTTATCATTGTTATTGTAAAAGTAATACGTGCATCTACATATGAATTTATGCCATAAAACCTTAAACGGTATATACATCGCAAGGTGTGGTGATCAGTAATACAATCAAGATTTAAATAGAGAACTCTTTTAAGAGAATTCAATTTCTTGAAGTTCTACATCTGTTTAAAAAACTGGCAAACTTAAATTAATTGGAAAATTTTATTAACATTATGTTTGCATTTTACCATGAAATGGAATGCTTTTCGATTTAACCGAATGTGTACAACTTGTTTACTGGGCTGGGGATTGTCAGACCGATTTTCAACCAGAATAAATATTTATTTAGAAATTATGCATATATAAAAGCAATTTATTATCTGTCCGAGCTTAAACTCTGCCTAGTTAAGGGTCAAGTAGCCATTTATGAATATAGCTTAAGACACGATTATATTGTTATTATTATGTTTCATGACATTTTTCAAAATTTTCAGAAAGAGTATGGCGATAGAACTTAGCAGGTTGAAGGCCGCTCCTATTAATGAAGCGAACATCTTCTTTTCCCATTTCCCTGCAGTGATCGAAAAGGTATCTTGCCAGAAAGTCCTTAACTATATGTGTTTATTTGTTATTATTCTTACATCGCATTTCAATCTTAATACTTCCCACTGAGACCTAACGTGTTATATATTCATTCATCACTCCTCACAGATACACGCCGATTCGAAAAATTGTGACTATCTAATCAGTTAACGTTATCGTTAAGGAGAGATATCGTTAAGAAATTTCCATTTAAGAGTTTTCTTTTCAATGAGTATGGGATGTTCGTAGCTCACGGTCACCAATGAACATAAAAATAAAGTGCCTAAATTAATAAAAAAATGATACGCCAAAAATAAATTATAAAATAATAAGTAACCTTCGTTAAGTTCGTAAACAGATGTTATACGTCGGTGCGTTTCGCAGGACGCACGACACATGTAGGCAAATGAATGTAACGGTATTCATATCTCTATACCCGACTTTGTAAAGGACAATATATCAATCGGCATAAAATATAAATTATATAAAACGGCATAAATATCGTATGTTAAAAGAATATAAACCTCTGATAACACTGAAAGCGTATACGATGCTATCCACAGAGGCGGTTCACTTCTTGAAGTTTTAAAATTAGCGTCTCTAAATACCTCAAAGTATATCAACGATATAAATTATATAATGATATTATTAACGCTTAGGCCATAAGATGTTAAGTCGGCAACAAGACGGCCATGACGGTCATAAGGAAAAGCATATGTCCAGCAGTGGGCTCAGATAAGCTGATGAATATAATGACAACGACAATTATTGTGGGTAGGGTACAAAATACCACAACCAACGCCTTGTTAACAAGGTCAGGATAATTGGAGATATTCGTGTCAATTCGTAAGACGATGGGATTTAAGCCCCATCGTCTCAACATATTCGGCGCGACATGTACAATTTAACGTAGAATAACATCATTGCGTCCCAGCTTTTATCTGGAACAACTTTATGCACCGACACGCTATCTTTTGCCAACATTTTGCTGCATTTTTAAATAGAGATGATAATTATTTAAAGTTTTTATCACACGCGATACGATCGTTGCTTATATATGTACCTATATAAAATTACTAGTTTATCTCTGGAAAGAAAAAGTATCCCAATTAAAAGCAAGTAGCCATTGCATCCGCTTAAAACTGAGAAGCCTTAATGATCGCACGTCTTAAAATCTAGTTTTTGCTCTACAATTTTTTAATCATGCTAAGTCACAGAAGATCTCCGAGTAGAGTTCAGTAATATGTGATTGTTAATATTAATAATACGTCTCTACACCTTTAAAATTTTTATTTCTAATCACGTATGCACAGAGCTTATTTATAATAAGAGTGATGAATTTAGAATAAGCACATTTGCAAGTACATAATACACGTTTAGTTTTTGCTGCCAAGGTAAACCGTAGAAAAGTATTGTATTATCCTGGGAGCGATATGAGGATATTTCGAACATTTAAAGCACTAAAATCCCCTCAACGACCATCATCTTCAGCTTATACCCCTCCATCTCATTAAGTTTGGTAGATATATTATGCCTCATCATTCTCTTCTCGTTCCTACGACAATACATCCTGCTTCCATACATCCTATCCTGCTCTAAATAACTGCCTGAACCATACGAGATTCCCGGATTCTGTCTTGTTTCCCCAAGCTCCTTCAACCCAGGAAAACTCCTTTTAATAGCCTTTTGTAACATACTGGAGATACCACGGGTCGTAATCCAGTCCCAATCAACAGGGGTAAAATCGTACGGTACTCGGCGTAACGAACTGGTACCAAGGCCTTGTTACAGTTTGACCGTGTCCATAGTTTCTCGTGTACCTGTTTACGGATGACACGAGGAATTTTGTCCCAGAATTCAACTCTGTTTGTTATGTTTCGTGTAACATATTATGAGTCTATACGTAGAAATGTTACACAATATGCCATTACTTTTAAAGAGGCAATATTTATTACATATTTTTCTTAATCGTATCCTAACGTCTGATGGTTCTGAGCACCAATAGTCGCCTATTAGATATTATTATTATACTTTTTAGATATTGACCTCCATTATAAATTGATGACCAGGTTTCTTAGAGTATTGCGAAGGTATTAATATTGAAGTTGATATTGATCGCTGACCGCCGTGCCCAGAAGCTCTTCACTTGTACCGCGGCACAGGTGTATTTCCGCTGCGCGGGTACCGTTACTGCAACTGGATAGGCGGGTACTCGTGCTGCTCTTATAATTGCAGTTAATGCTGTATCGGTACTACTTTTGTCGATACTGCACATTCCACTGGTTCGAGTGCCTTTTTTCACTTTCGAATATTTTTTGGGATATTAGAGGATTTTTTTTATGTACTGCTCTCAATCATCAAGATACTGAATATTAGGTAATCAATTGACTTGAGATATTTCCAGTGTAGAAGTCTAATCCTATTTTTACTGATTATATCCGATTATTAACGAATAGGCTAAAAATTCAGCATTAATTTCGGAGATTTACTTCTAAGAATAACTGAAGGTAAAATGTTGCCTTGCAAGGCTATGCTTAGGTCTTGTTGTTAAATATCAACCAAGATGATTTATTGATGATGTTGATAATGTTTTTATAAGTTTACCTATTAATTAGATATTTATTTCGTGATCTCTTGTTCCTTCTTACTTATGTCAAATTTAAAATTGGCTGGTTTACTAACTTATAATATTTTTTAAACAAATCAATTTGTCTAATATTTATGGTTCGTATTTAACACTATGAGACAATTGCAATTAGACCGTCGCAAGCATCATAAGCAATCGTTGTATCATCGTCTGGGTTGGTAGCTGAGCTGAGAGCTGCACATGCGGCGGTCGTATGAACCACCCACGTAGGGCTAGTTCTCTCGCAGGACACAGGTGTTCGCGGCCGTGGGAAGCATACCTTGATCTTGAACTACGATTGATTGCGTTTTTTATCGTCCCATCTCCCTCGTACAGGAGAGTGTTTCGTTGGCCGCGAATGGTTTGCGTGTCCCGATACCGTAACGACTGAACATTTAATTCTACGGCTATACCAATTGATTGTAGAATGAAATGAAGTGAATAATGCATTATTACCAATTAGATTTACAGAAAAGTTATATAATTAAAATATAGTTAGACAATACCACGGTGTATGGTATTAAATATTCACGCCTGTAATCCCTGACGAGGTAGCCAAAGGAGCGTAGTATTTCCAAGTTTCACCAGTTATATTTACATCTTATCGTGGAACAGGTAGTGCCTATAGCCATACAACGGAGTACAAAAACAGTCTCTTAGGCACTGCTAGTAATTATATCTGGAAATTCTAGTGAGTAGTATCTAAAAGTACCCGACCCGGGATTTGAACCTGACTCAATCGGCAGTCATATTCGCAACTCGCGACCAACATTTGATCTTTCGTAGATTCATTTGAAACTTAACTAATGAATAGCGAATGTTGTAAATGATACAATGTACCCGCATAACAGTATGCAAACTATGGTCATTATGTAATGTAATATTTATTATTGGCAATTATATGATAATATTAAAAGTCATAAAATTAAGACGTTGAACTTCGTTAAATGTAATTTAAATATTCAATTGCTTATATGTAATACGCAAATCGCAGTTTTTTTTACTGCGAAATCAACGATTTTTTTAACATATTATTACCGGTTACTAACTACATATTTTTTCTTTATTATTATAATATTTTATATTGTATTCTGTTATTTTCGGTACATTGATAATTTTACATTTGTTCAAATAAAGAATGATAACAAACTATGGGATCTTATGACCCCATAAATGTACTATAAATCCCCATGTCCATAGCTAACCAGTTGCATATTAATAACTTTATTAATACGAGACTATAAATTTCTAGCCATCATCTTGCTTTTAGAATTTCTTCCAGTATAAATTAAGCATAATTCAAATAGATTAACTAGCTTCTCATCTCCTTATCTAGCGGCTACAAAAATAATTAGCGTTTTCCTCTCAGCGCTTTTTTACTGCATTTAACACGTTTCATTTATCTTATGGGAGCGCGACCGCTGGAACCAGCAATAATCGTGCGTCCCTTGCAATTTATCTAGGCGGTTTGTTTTTTTTAAACCAAAGGCGTTGACCACCGGCATCCTCCTGCACCGTTATACAGCCTTGCAGAAAATAAAAAGCGAAGCGTGTTTCTCGATTGAGTATTAAAGAATAAATAAAAGAATGGTTGAAATCCACGCGTACAAACGAAAACAGCGATTAAATTTATATTAGATATGTGTAATAACAACTGAATGCTTCTTCTTGATTAACCTTTGGAATGTCAGTTTTAAAGCGGACAAGGTTTACTCTAACAGGAGATATTTTTCCCCTTGCTTCCACCGTGGGTTGAGAATACGAAGGAAATCACTAGGAAAGAGTTTCTTGCCATAACTTGTTGGTTCGGAAGGAACCTGGCCAGAGGGTAAAACATTAATAATAACACATTTTACATTAGCGTCCAATGAATGAAGGACTTAGAAGGCTGAATTAATTGATTTTTTTTACTATTGCGTTTATTTTATTGCGTATTGGTTAATAGTACTAATGTAAACTAAGAAAGTAGGTTTACGACGGCCTAATTCAGACAATATTACTTTTATTATTCAATTGAACAACAATTTTCAATGACACATTTAACAATCTATTTTACATTCACCGTCTTCAAAACGTTTATCGTTCCACTATTCAATGCCATTCTCTTCTTGTAATAAGAAGAGTCACTGAGAAAATGGGTAGAGTTTGGCAAAGTGGCTAAGTGCAGGTTAGCAAAGTTAACGCGTCTTAGAAAACATGAAATACTCTGAGAGCGACAAGCTGGACGCAGCGGCATGCTGAACGCTACGAGAGTAATGTAGGATTACTTACAATTTTACTTTTAATTTTACATTTTACCTTTTTTAAATTTATATCAATCAACTATCTACTCCACAGCGGGACGGACGTAAACGTGGGAATGTTTTAAATTCCTCCGCCTACCTCTTCGCGGACTACAGGAATGATATTATGTTACGAAAGTCCTTGTAAACTAAAAACACGCTTAGATCTTAAGATAGAATTTGCTCCGCAATCAATATTTAAAGAAACAGAGAGTGACAACGAACAGCTGAAAATTAGCACTACAGTTTCCAGCCCTAACACCTTCTACAATATGAATAAACTTTGCAGGTGCTCAGTGTCACTCCAAATAACTGTCACTCCAATTGGTGTCGCCAATATCAGTAACAACTACAGAGCCATCTAGCTATGTTTGCGCGTATTACAAAAGCATCTAACATGATATATCTTTGTTAATTGCATCAGAAACTGGTATCGGCCACCTGGACACGTCTCTGAGTCTTTTTTCTACCATTTTCACGTGCAAGAACCTCATACAGCTGTACTCGGGGGTATAGAAAGCAATTAATATGTTTAAATATTGTTGATTGCGCTGTAATAAGGTGGACTAACTAATTCCAACGCGAATCGGACATCTGCGAACTTGAATCGGACTTTTTGTTTTTAATTAGTAACCTGGGGGGCCGATAATGTAGACTGATTGCGATTAATAGATTGAATGTTAATCAGTAGATGTTGTATGGAAATTTTGTACGGGTGACATTATTGTACGAATTACACGCGCCACACTACGATTTTTTAAAATATTTAATTAAACCGAATTATAAATTGATGTGTTAGAGTCCTAATATTATGGTATTTTCAAATACATATATAAAAGAACTAGCCGCGCGCCCCGGCTCCGCACGGGTATT